>VDFB02217506.1:57998-122656 GCA_007258455.2 Sequoia sempervirens
GTGACCTTCAAATTCATTACAACTACAATATTATTTTCGTTATTATTCCGATCATTTATTACGTCCAATAATAATGAAATATATGAACAAATCAGCACATGTTAGGTACTTATCATCTTCTCAAGATTTTGTAACTTTTTGTTTACTAATATTAAACATTAGGTATCTCGTTTCTTAGGTTGTTTGGTCTCGTGGATGTCATTAAAATTTCTTTTTTTTTCTTCTTCTTTCTAAAATCTATGAAATCGGGAATGTCCAACAATCATTGCTATTAATTGTGATTCTGCTATTAGGATTCAACCGTGTAGTTTTTTGAGTCAAATTCATTGACCCATGTTTCATGATAAAAAATCTACAACACATATCCATAAAGATGGTAAGTGAGATTTAATTTTTGACAATAGATAAGATAGGTAAGTGGTGTTTGATTTTTTAATATTTTTTACAATAGATAAAGATAGATAATAGTATAATAAAGTTAACATCATTTTAATATAATATCATAAAGAAATATCTTTTGTTTTATCTTTACATTTTAAAATATAACAATAATGAAAATTATTTTATTAAGGATAGCTCTTATATTATAGTCGATAATAATAAATACAATAAACACATTATATTATTTATATAAATGGTAACTGCATGAGAAGTTTAACAATATATGTTAAATTAATTAATTTCCAAGGCTTTAAGCCTCATTTCTTCTTCTTTTCTCCTTGCAACTTGTTTACCCTTCTTCATTTTTTATATTTCTCATATGTGAATAGTGACAATTCTTAATTCTAAAGACTTTACATGAGAAATTGCCACAAATGTCAATTCACCTTTTCTGCTTTTGATATTGGGAAAATAGATTTTGAAGGATCCGTAACCCTATACAACCAGTAAAAAGCCAAACCGCTAAAACAAACAAAAAGAATCAGATCGCAAAAAAGACGCAAACCACCAAACCAAGCCCCAAACAAAACACAAGTTTTACAATTAGAGTTTTGTTGGATGAAGAGTCATATCAAAGAAGGTTCCGAGGGTTTAGATTTTTTCTCAGTAATGAAGTCTCAAATTTCTTCAACTTGTGCTACCTTAGCTCGCCAAGCTAAGCTAACATTTCTAAGTGATGAAAATCCGCAGCCCTAGAGGTAACATCAAAGTTCGCCTAAATAGGTGTGGAAATGACCGGAGAGCTACCAGAGATGGGAACCGAAGCACCATCAGTAGAAACAGAAACCGGTCTAATTTTTTGCTCAATATGATTTATCATGGTAGCTCCCCCAGTGGAGGAAGGAGAAACCCCAGCAGCCTGTGAATCAGAAGCCCCAGCAACATGTGAGTCAAAAACCACCACCTCAGAGAAGCTCCTTAGCTGATCAGATTTATTTTCAACCGTGTAATGTTGTAGAGAAGCGCCATTCCACCAAGTAGTTGTCTTTGTCTTCTTCTCAAATCCACATTGTGCAGCAGCATGTCCTATTTTGAAGCATCTTCTACAGCGGAAAGGGACCCCCTCATAATCCAACGATTGGATCCAAGACCCCCTAGAAGATTTTAAGAGAACCTCAGTGGGCAGTCCTTTTGAGACATCAATTTCAACAAGTATTCGGGTAAAGGTAGAGTGATAAAGATCAGAAGATTCATTGTCCACAAGTAAGAAATCACCTAGGGCATCCCCAACCTCTTCCAAGAGAGAGTCATTCCAAAGGTGAAGAGGGAGATTAGGCAAACGGACCCAAATCGGGATTTTATTGAAGGTTTCAGAAGCTAGGTTAAAGTTGGAGTGCCAAGGTTTAATCATCAGAAGGTATTTGTCCTCCCAGCTGAAGAAATTATCACACAAGATTTTGTCTCTATCTAAGGTATTTTCAAACTTAGCAACAAAAAAACTTTTGGCCATTGGGAAGATTTGAACTTTACCAGTGATGAGGGGCTCCCATTCATTGGTGATCCAAGAGTGCAGCTGAGGAAGGCTTGGCCAAAAGCCCCCAAAACCGACAGATCACCCCTTGAGCAGAAAGCTCTGCTACACTATCACTTATTTCTTCTACTAACTCGTCCTTAATCTTCACTGTGATGGAGTTTTTCACAGGGATGAAACCACCAAAACTCTGCCTAATATTCATATATGATCTAGGTGCACGCACAGATGAGCCAACACCCTTGATACTCTTACCAGATCCAGCCCCGACGCCAGCACCAGTACCAGCCCCAACGCTAGCACCAGCACCAAGACTAACCCCAACGCCACATCTCGGGCCCAAGGTTCCCAATTTCACCAAACAAAAAACTCTGGCTGCCTGCACCGAGCGAGATACCCCACGGGCACGCTTCCCACCCGTAGTCATTTTCAAAATTTTGGTAGATTCAAGGGTATTGGTCCTATATCAATTGTGGCTTTTGAAGAGTCAATCATTGTGTCTTGTATATTGTTAAAGCCCAAGCTAATCATAATGGTTGTTTTGTGCTACCCTTTGACTTAATGTAATTGGAACTATATGTGGATGGTAATCTTCAAACGATATTTTAGAGTAACTATCAAACTCAACAAGTACATATGTTGATGGTTATGGTGATCTAGTTTTGGGTCTATATATACAATATTTTGAATAACACAAGAGCTTCATTTACAAGTCATGCTTCTATCCATAAATTTGATGTTAATATTACTCTTTGCATTATTAATGAATAATAATTCCATATCAAGTTCATCATTTGCACCTCCTTCTATGACACTAACACTTCCAACTTTTGTTGCAATGCTTCATGAAACTAAATTTGATAATAAATATATGTTTTTCTTGTTGTGGCTATGAACATTATCACTTGTTGAAAACAAATGAACACTATTTTTGAATTCTTAATTCTTTGTTTGAAATTGATGTTTCATTTGATCTTGTCATAAGTAACTACCAATCATTAATTGTAGGTTTGCATCCTTTATATTTGTCAAGGTTTGAGAAAATCTTTTTCTTTTCTTTGTTTTCCATCTTATCTGAAAATATGATCTAAATTAGCCACTATTTTGATTTTTCCCATAGTAGCTTTGTTCACCTTTTGTTTTCGTGCAATGCTTTATTATTGACTAAAGGTAATTGTACCAAGTCTCCAACTAAAATCATAGATATGCTTGAATGGAATACATTATTGAATATATTGAAAATTATGTATTATATATATGGAATTGTAATAAAAATTATTAAAATTGTGTAATGTAAAGTACATAATTTGAGTAATTTGAATAGAAAACATACCTCCAAAAATCTAATTAGTATTTCAGGGAGATGCTTGTCAAAGCCGAGAATCTATATTTCAAGCAACTTCTCTCCAAGGAAACTCATTTCATTTATCAATATGTATCTAGCATGTGATATTTCCTCATGAAGACTTGTAAATCTTGTTCCTTCTAGTTCATTGAAACCTCTCATTGTTATTCTTAATTTTTAATGAAGTGTTGATGCTCCAATGATGAATGTTGCAACACTAGTTGGTGCAAGTAGAAGCAGAGGGGATTGATTGGAAAAAGCCAAAATTTCAAGTTCTTGACTAATGGCACCAATTACATATATGACTTACCTATTCCAACAATCCCTTGAGTTATAATAAATAGTGGCAATGAATTATGATGTGTGTGGTAGTGTGACTTGATAATGATAACTGTTTTATGTTGTTTGTCAATGAGGTTTCAATAGTACACACATTGTATTATATCATCATTAATGAGAAAACCATTAATTTTTCATGTTGTTAATGAAATTTATTGTGTCATTTATGTATTTTGCACCTTCAAATCTATTAGACCAATATGTCTATCTATCTATATCTCTTCTACCTAAAATATCTATTTATAAAAATTACAAAATTTGATCATGATGAAGTTTAGAAATAATTTCCCATTCATTTTTTTGTAGTGGTTCTCTAAACATTATCATTGTCTTCAGATTCAGAGTCACTAATGTTTTCAATATTTTGAGTAGGTACTATTTGTTCCAAATGCAATTGATTATAACTAAAGCTCTCCCATCTTGCCACTATGATTTTTTTATTATGACCAATATCTCTATGAATTTATCAAAATGGTTTGTAAAGTAACAATTCAAAAGAGAAAAAAAATGATCTATTTGTCTAAGTCATGTGTAGGAATAGAAGGAAATTTAGGAAACACTCTTACAATAGACATATTTTTTGTTGCATTAAATTGTTTTCTCCTTTTCTGTTTATGATTATATATCCATGATTTTTCTACATCAATAAGGGACACAACTTCCATACTGAAAGGTCTATTTTTATATGCATCAATAAAATTTATTGTTTTCTCTTCATTGTTATCTTTTTCATTTACAACTATATTTTTAAAAACCTTGTTTGATACATTTTGGTTGAAAAATATTTTATTGCTCTCTATTAAAAAATATTATAAAAGCATGTTACTTGCTTCTTGAGATCTAATATCCCTTTCTATTGCTATTTATGTGAGGAGCCTCTTATAATCTCTTGTGGCTAAATCATTTGGGTTTTCTATGTTTGCAAGATGCATTAATATTTGGTGGTATGATTTAGAGATCTTTTCTACATTGGTTGTGTACTTTGCAATATATTTAATTCAACATGTTTTGAAAAAAATTTGTCAATCAATATTTCTCTCCACAGTTGGAGTATGTACCAATTGTGTGAGTTAAGTTTGTTGTTATTTCTTAATCTAGTGTGAATTTTTTGTACCATTTTGTATATCTTCATATACTTTTTATCCTTACAAATTTAATGGCCATGGAGCATTATACCTTATTTTCATTTGAGTAAAAAAATTATGTAAATTTAGAATTTTAATAATAAATTCTTGTACATTAATTGAAATAAAGTATTGATATATTTACATGTAAACCATTCTCCCCATTTTTCATATACATTCACCCTATCTACACATCGTATGTCTCTCCATGGTGTTTAGTATCTTCTCATAGTCATTGTCAAAATTTGTTTATGCAAATTGTCGAGCATGTTTTTAAGACATGGATGTTGAGTAAAATTATGGAATACCTATAATGTAAAATTTAATGTATAATTTCATCATATTATTTTACATAAATAGTTGTAGAAACTTGTACATATTATTTTAAATTATTGTAAACTTACCTATATGTTTTGCTGATGGATATCATTTCTAGAATTCTATGCATGAACAGTATAATGAAAATAAGTTTCAATATTTATTCATTTTTTTTATTAGTCCAATCAATATTGTCCATATTTGGTGTTCCATGCATCCATACGAATACATGAACGTGTTGATCCCATATGTTGGCACTCATATTTACACCAATAGTCTTTAACATTTGTACATTTTTGGATTATTTATTTTATTAAATATGAGTGATGTAAATGTGTGTATTATGCACAACAATATGATGGTAGTCAATGGAATATTATTTTCACCATATTTGTGCTTCTCATGGAGTACTTGGTGTTGTACCATGCATTAATGTATGTGAATTTGGCCAATAAAAATCAATTGCACTCAAGGTGAAAATTATTATAGGCATGCTAATCTAATGAAGTATGTTTGTTAGCTTTGATCAACATTATTCCCAATATGATCTTGTACACCTCTCAAAGTGGTTCCAAATTGTATCAAATTGTCTACTAAATGAGAGTGTGGCATGCTTCCCATGTTTTCACATAGATCATTTAAGGTGATGGTAATTGAAACAACAAAAAATGGGGGATGATGCTTTCATATGGTTTAGGACATAAAGCACACCCACTTCCCAATTATTTCATTCAAGGATAACCCTAGAGATCTCAATGCAAAAGAGAAAGAGATCTTGCAATAGGGTTGTCCTAGGATATGATTGTAAACTAATGAGCGGTTCACCACCAAGTTAGGGCTTGGAAAAACAAATGTAATGCAAGATGTAATAGGTTGATCCCACAATAGTGGTTTAATATTTTTGGCCAAACTGGACACTGAAATAATTATTTTTAACTAAATCTTCACTTTCGAGCACCTATAGCGGCTAAACCGTGAGGAATTTGAAGATGATAGAAACTAGAGTTTCGTGACATTTTGTCTATAGATTATAAATATATTTTTTTCAAAAATTTTGGAATTATATTGCACTTATTTTTCCATCACCCACGAAAAAATTGTTTTTTCAGAACAACATTTTAAAAAGTGACGCCACCATATGACACATAACTTTTTCCAAGAAGGATAAATTCTAATTCTTTCAAATTTAGATTTCTAAGTTCAATATCTAGTGCTTCCACTTGGTTAGATAGTTTTTTATTGAATATTTTTTCTTTAATCAAGCTTCAAAGTCAAACCAATTACAATTCAGACATAGCGCCGTGACCAGATAACACGTAACTCTTTTTGTGGCTGTATTAAATTCACTCTTCTTTTTTGTTGGATCAAGGACTTCAATATTTGGTGCTCATTTTTCAATTTTTTTGATAATATTCTATTTTTCCAAATGTGTAGAACAAAGAGCTTGATTTTCGGCGAAAAACCTACATTCACAAGAAACAAAAAATAAATATAATAATAAAATTAAATTTATTTAAAATTATACTTTTTGGGAAGTTTATAATAAGGAATAAATAATTACAAAAAAAATAAAATTAAATGAATTCATTTCATCCCCCAAAAGGTAAATCAAAAGTGGTTTTTGTCGCTATTTTGATAGGTGTAAAGGAGACCTATTATAGGTATGGTTTAAAACTAGTGGTTCTGTTGGAATTGTGTGCCTCAATCCCACAAACTTTGTGAGCAATTTCGCGGACTGCTGAGATGTTTGTCCCGACCGCCATAGTTGATCCTGAATTGTTGATGTGATCTCCTGATTGTCTTGGCGATTGGCATAACCAGAAACTTTCGGCGTAACCTGGACTGTCGGAATGAAGTTTTGGCGACAATAGGAAGTCTAGCCGATATTGGCATGACCTTTGGTCTGTCTGGCCAATGCAGTAATCAATATGACTTGCTCCTGAACGTGTGTCCGGCGCATGGGAAATTTCTTGCCGACGGGTTGATCATATCATCGGTGACTCTATTTTTATCCCGCCGACCGGAAGCTCCATAACATTCTATTGTCAGAGCCTCTATCTCTCTCCGTCGCGGTGACTCTAGCCAATAGAATGGTTCTCATTGGATGTCGAGGAGACTCTTGGCAAGGGATGTCATTAGTGTGACTTGTTGTGTTCAGTGTAATCCTTTGCCGAGTGGGTTGGTCTGGCCGACAAGTTATTCTTATCGGATGTCGAGGAGACTCTGGGCGACAAGTGGTTTTCGTAAGAGGTGTGACCTTGGAGACTCTTGGCGATGGATGATTGTCTCGCTGATGGTATGGTCTGTTGTCGGTATGACTCCTGGTGAAGGATGGACTCAGGGTGACTTGGAACCTGCAGGGTGACTCTTAGCGACAGCCTAAGTCTTTCCAATGGATGTTCATATCGGTATGACTTGAGGGCTCGTTATGACTCATAGCGACTAGCGATTGTCTAGGCGATGGGTCTGCTGAGGATATTAGTGAAAGGTCTTGATGATGTTGCTAATAGAGTAAGTCTCACCAATGGGAGTGTTGATGTTGATGTAACTTTTGAACTCGGTTTGATCTCCTGTCGATAGCAGTGACTCTTTCCGATAGTGATGGATGTGTAATCGGTCTTGTGGCATGGGGGAGACACAGTTAGTGTCTCACTGACATACAAATATTGTTTGAATGCTTTTAACTGATTGGAAAACTGTCCTACGTGGTGTGTCTTGGATCAATAAAAGAAGGGGGATTATGAACCGTTTCTATGTGGAAGGTTAACAGTGTGTTTGGAAACTTCTATACGAGGAAATGGAAACATCTACGATTGGGAAATGGATGAAAGTGATGCTAAATTGGATGTTCGACAGTTGTGATCTGACAGTTGAAAATGAACTGATTCACAGAGGAAGTTGAGAACGAATGTATATATGTATGCATTGGACATTTTGTAAAAGAGAACAATAGAGTGAGGCCTGAGAGGCTGGCTAAAAGGTCGAGGCCATGAGGCTGAAATAGAGAAAATGAGAGGTAGGGTTATGCTACTGGAATCTCTCCTGATCATGGATCATGGTTGATCTCTCTCATGTTGATCTGCAATGTATATTGTGTGAGGGTATTGTAATAGTGCGAAGATTGTATGGTCTGATGGATTGATTAGGAAACGTAAATGGGAGAGTTTGCTACCAGGTTGTATCCAGAATGAACAAGATGTAATCTCTGAAAAAGGCTATGAGCCTGAAATTGTATTGTAACCTTTTGTTGCTGAATAATACAATGGCTCAAACTTTGGAGGGTGGGATTTTTTACCCGAAAGGGTTTTCCCCACGTAAATCTTTGTGTTTTGGTTTCTGTCTTATATTTCATCTGTGTTGGTTCTGTTTCTAGAATTTGTTATTGCTTGCTGTTGAATTTACATATTCTCCTCTCAGAAAGATTAATGTGGGAAATGAACTGTGTTTGTTTCTGCTTTAGGAAATAGTTGTGTGTGTCTTTGAGGCAATCTAATCAGAATTAAAGTTACCGAAGACACTACTATTCTTGGAGGTTTCTCTGAGATTCCCTAAATTTCCCTTACAGTTCTATCCAAGGGGGTTTGGTCTAAGGTAGTTTGATCAAACCCTCTTCAATTGGAATCCTTTAAATGGAACATTTGAAGTCTTAAATCATTATATTTTCTAAAATTATGTGATTTTAGCAAAAATCAGGATCTCCTAGAAATTGTAAACCACTATTGTGGCAGCACCCAATAATTAGCCCTAATATGATGTAATCTTTAACTAAATGGCCTAGAAATGCATGAAAATCAAAATAGAGAGGTGAGATCTCAAAAATATGCACCTAAAAATCTAAAGATGAAATTATGGAACTCTAAAATGCTGAAAATAGTGACTTTAATGTTGACCGGGACTCATACACCAGGTTGGGTGAATCAGTCCTAGATCTAGGTTTCTGTGCAAAAACATGAATCTGGAAAATGGGTGTTTGAAAATGCAAAAACCTAAAAATTGACCTAAAATGGGACTCATATGCTAGAACTGGTGTATTAGTCTAGTTAGGGTTTTTTGAAACTTCAAAATCTGAATCTAGTCTTCAAGGAATGCTATATGCTTCCCAATTTATTTTCAGCTTCAAAACCCTGATTTGCAACCAGTAGAAGTCTTCCAAGTATCTACAATGAAAGGTGACAACTTTGACAACAATAAACACTTTTACAATCTTCTTCAATCTTTCTCTTCAATGTGCCTTCAATCTAAACTTGCAAATCACACACAAAAGAGGGAAATTTTTTGTTTTGTTAGTGGAAAGGGGTTTTCCTTGGTCAAACCTCATTTTGGTAATCAAACCTTGAAATGAGATGAAAAAATATGATGTTGCAACTCACCAAACCCTAGCAATGAAGTGCTGCAAACATGTATGAGATGTCACCAATGGATGTAGATCTTGACTCTTGCTTGGATGTGATAGATCTTGAATGAAATGCTAGCATGAATCATGAAACCCTACATCATAATTTTTAGCTCAAAAACAAACATGATGCATGAAGACTTTGACATGATGCTTAATGCTTGAATAATACTCTATAGTGCTTGATAATATTCCCTTCAATTCTATTGTAAATACTTGAATGCTCTTGTGAACTAAAAATTGCTATAAGGATGCTCTCACAAAAGTCTTAGGTGATCTCTTGAATGCTTGGGTGAAAATGAGTGAAAGAATCATGTATTTATACTTAATTATGGCAAATTCCCTAAAATTACAACACTACAAGCCAACATCAGATCTAGGAGGATAAAATACCACCAAGAATTTGAATTAATTATGATTTTGGGCCACATAGGACTCATACGCCAAAAGTAGCATATGAGTCCCATTAGGCATAATTTATGGGACCAATTTCAAAAATGCTTACAAAGGTGTAAAATTAGGATCGAGACCCAAAACCCTAGGTGGGACTCATAGGCCCAAGGTGTTGTATGAGTCTTAGATCACTAAATATAGGCCACACTACCTAAAAACACCTAAATTATGATTAGATATTGATTTGTGTCAGGATTATCCTCGAAAAGATGCATTAATTAAGGCTTGTGGATGCAAAATAGGGCCGATTAAAGCATAAAGAAGCCCAATTATTTATGAAAACCCTAGAAAAGTATGAAAGTGTGTTACAAAAATTTATGACACTTTAAATAAGGCATGATTAAGGTTAAAAAGAGATTTATTAGGTGTAGTTAATTAATAAAACCTTAGAAAAATGTGAAAGTGTGTTACAACACTTCACAAAACTTTAACAAGGTACCATTTAATTTCATTAGTTTATAAGGTCCCAAGACCTAATGTGAATTTTTCATAGACATTACAACACTAAATCAAGGTACCATTAAGCTTATTTAACAAGGAGGGACCAAACAAGCAAGGAAAAGTAAAAGGGATACTTTTTTCGTACCACATTTAGCCCCCACTTTAGTGAGAGGATGAACTTGCTTCAAACTCACACTGAAGAAGAAAAACACACATCAAGAGGGGTCCAAGTGTGCCAATGTTGATAAGATAGGATGCCAACAATCAAGAGGGGTGATCAAGCCCCCTGGATCAAGATCCCATGGCTAACCAACATAGGCACAAAAGAACACACATGATAATGATATAAAGGGCAACAAAAAGGCACAAGAATACATTTCCAAAGACAAAATAGAAAAATCAAGGTAAAATAGGGGTGGATCAAGCTTCGACCATTTGTCCATCGTGATGTGGATTAGATCTAGGTTGCTTGTTCGAAAGACGTGCACTCACTCTGAGGTAATGGATCTTTAGGTTGTCCATTGGGTGAGTAATCCGAGAAGGTGAGGTAAATACACACATGGTCAGTATGTACTCACACACACATGTGAGTGGCTAAGGAAAAGTCATGCCTTCATTCAACTTCCCATCAAACCATACCAAAGTTATATCTCTTGATAACTTTGATAAGGCACAACAAAAAAAATGACCTTCAAGCTTCATAAGGCAAGCAAAACTTCGTATGCTTAGAGCTCATGAAAAAACAATATGGATGCATGCAAGGTGTCCATAGAATTGAAAATGAAAATAAAAAAATAAGGAACATTCAAAGGAGCCTTGCTTAATTCATACAAGGTCTTAACTTAGGGGACATTGTGCCTATTGTCTCCAAGAGAGGACCAATCAAAGAATAAAAGATTCACAACTTAGGGGATGTAGTGTGTCACATCAAGCCACTAAGAGGAATGCAATATGCTAAGATAGATCATGCTCTTGAAGGAAATCACACCCAATGCCATCCACAAAGTGAAAAACACATCGCATTAAATAAGAACACTACACCATGAACCATGAAAAAGAAAAATTCCAATGTATGCCCCCACTTTAAAGAAATTGCTAAACATCATGATGTGATAAATTTACTTTAAAGTAGCAAATGCTAACAATAAAGAAGACATGAGAGCTAACTTGGAAAGCCCTATGCCAAGTCATATGTTTCCAAGTAAAGCTATATCATGAAAAAAATAAGGGGTTTCCCCCAAAATGAAAATCCAAACAGATAAGGGATCTATGGATGTGGGGTCAATATGTTCTTGCTACAATGTTTTTAAAGAGCTCGAGATTATTATCATGCCCCAAATACACATAGAGCTCTAGAAGAATGATACAAAGAGAGTGAAAACAAAGAAAAATCTTTCAAGTCAACATGGAAGAAACATGAATGTCTCGACGCCTTGTGTCATCCTCGAAAGGAAAGCATAATACAAATGAAAAAGATAAAGGAAAGGATTTTGGGTCAACATGGAAGAGACATGAATGTCTTGACACCTTGGGTCATCCCCAAAAGGAAAGCACAAGAAAAATAAAAAGATAAAAGGTGAAAAGTAAAATATTTATGACATAGAAGAATGAAGGTACAAATAGAGGAATGCCACAAAGAGAGAGAGAGAGAGAGAGAGAGAGAGAGAGAGAGAGAGAGAGAGAGATACATCAAACAAAACAATACAAGGGATCACAATACGCACATGCAATCATATAAAAGAAAAGGAAATAATGCAAAGAAACTAGTACGGCATGTGTGAGTCAACCTAAAGCAAGTTGTCTGCATCCCAATCATGTTCATTATATATCGAAGAAAGAAAACTAACCAAAGGGACAATGGAAAGTGTTGAACTAGGGCCATCACCAAGTTCAAAACTCTTCTTAGGAGAATTATCGTTTAAGCTCATATAAGAGGAAAACAATTTATTCAATTCATTGTGCACCTCCTTGTCAATTTTAGAAACTTCATCATCATCATATAAGTTAATTACAATAGGAGGATGAATGATAATGTCCAAAGAAGGGTTTAACTCTTGTTGTGATTGAATTATGGGATCCTTTTTTTTCGGCGAAGGGGAAAGCTCGTCATGCATTGCTTTAGTCGAGTTTGGATCTTGATTTTCTTTGTTTATTTATTCATGTAACCTATGAGCAAGGGAACGAAATCTATGCCTACGCTCTCTAGCACCTCTATTTCTTTTAGTTATATTTTCAAGTGTAGGAGTAGGTTGATCAACTATAGTTTTCTTTTCTTCTTGAAGGGGAGGAATAAAAGGAACCATGAGAGGTTTTTCAACCAATTTCTCTTTGACTTTATAAACTTTTTTTATTCTAGGAGGTGTGATGGTATTGTTTTCGTTGTCTCTTGGTCTTTTGTATGTAAAGGGTGAAGGTTTTGTCTTAGGTTGGTCTTGGTCATTTAGAATTGCTTTAGGTTCAATCATGGTTTCAATCAATGATGGTAGGCTCATTTGTAGGTTGAGGCATGTTTTAGAGGGACAATTCTACTATTTTCTTCACCCTGAAATTTTTGTAGGATTTGAAAGAGAAGTCTTCTCATGGTTTGATAGGTTCGATAGGCTCAGGCCAAAAGAAATATAAGGAAAAGTTGTCATGGGAAGACAAATGGTTAAATCCACTATGATGGACGGTGAAAATTTCATTATCAAAGGGAAAATTTAGGCATTTATGTACAATCGAAGGGATTGCATTCATGGAGCAAAGCCATGGATAGCGTAGCTTCACACAAAATTGGTCTAACTGCGAGATGATGGAGAATGAGCTTTCTAATGCTTTTGGTCCTATTTGTAAAGGAAGAGTCATTGATCCCATTGTAGGGAAAGTGAAACCATTATGCATCTTGATCCATGATTTGGGTTTATCATATATATCTTGATAGAGCTCATGCAAAAGTAATAATTCCTCAGTGATCACATTCTCTCCATAGATGAGATCTATTAATATCCCATTAGTAGGTTTGTCATAGATTCAACTGGCTATGTAAAGAGGATCATTAGGTGCATGCTTAAGTATATCTTGTGAGGAGAAAGCAATCTTAAGAGTATTTTTAGTTCAACCCTTATGAGGAATGATGTCTATCACTCCTACCATACCATCCATAGGATCATGTTGGATAGTATCATTGTTCTCATCATTCATATCAATTCATTACATCATTCTTTATAGTTTCGCTAGCTTTAAAAAATGAAATGTTATGTTTCAGCATGGGGTTGGTAAAAAATTTCAAGTTTTGGTTAGGAGGGGCAACATACTTATTTCCTTGATCACTAACACCTCCAACGGAAAGATGACTTAAATCAATGAGGTCTTGATCACTAACACCTCCATTTTTTCTATGATAATAACAGTAATAATTTGGTCTATAGTTTGCAGATAATGTTTTGTTAGGATCAATATTTTTAATGGGAGGCAAGGTAATCATTTCATGTTCTAAGAGTTGGGTCATTGTGTTGTGAAGGGTATCGGGTAAGGGAGGGAATTGTCTTTTCAAGTCACCATAGCTAAAGGGTATCATGGCTTTAACAATAGCTGCTTGGTTATTGATATTTTGAGTTGTTTGTTGAGGGGGATTGAATTGAAGGAATCATTTATTCTATTTTATAAAAGGTTGGAATTTTTTTTGGTTTGAAGACTCAAACTTCTCAGTATAACTAGAGGTGGATTTTGTATCTCAACTACTAACTAAATTTTGATAATCACAGAGGGCAGTACATAAGTGCATGAAGGATGGAAATTTCATCATGGTAAGTTTTTCTGGTATCTTTCTTTTCAAATTCTCTGTGAACATCTTTTGAATTTGAGCATTTGGGACCTTGACATCGATTTGGCAATAAAGTGATTAATATCATGAGATAAAATCTATAATATTTTCTTCTTCTTTTTGCTTGCATCTCATCAAATCGGCCAAGGTCATTTTAGGATTCATATGCACTTGGAAATGGTTGAAAAATGCCTCAAAAAGTTCATTGAATGAATGAATTGAGTTGTTCAGTAACGAAGAAAACCATTCTAAGGCAGTATCCTTCAAGGACCTAGGGGAAAGCTTAGCCAAGAGTTTATCACCAAGGAAAAAGGCACTACATAAGGTGATATAAACATTAACATAGTTAGAAGGATCTCCCTTTCCTCTATATTTCTCAAATCTAGGAACCTCTACACCTTGTGGCATTGGTGTTCACAATATCTCCAAGGATAATGGGCTTCTTTTGACATAATATGTAGGTGGGCCATTTTGATTTTGGTTAATGGTGGAAATTTGTTTTTGAAGGGATGAAATAGTTTGGAAGAGTTGATTTATGAGAGGGTCATTGATTGTGTAATGAGATGGAGGTGAAAATGTTGGAGGTGTGTATGTGTTCAAAGGAAAAGTAAACAAAATTCTTATAGGTGGTAAGGTGGTAGGAGATATGGCGTACAATGCCATAAAGGTACTAGGGACGCTAGTGGAAATACCCAAGGAAGGAATCACATTACTAGCCCATTGCATTATTGTTGTGACTTGAGGGTTGGTATAGGTAGGAATAGAGGCAATTGTTGTGGGAGGAGGAATTTTAATTCCTCCTTGGTTTGTGACATTACTTGTAGGTAAAGGAAAACTAGTGGTTGAGGTAAGATGTTTTCCAAAGATTTGAACTATGTTTTTCACAAGGTTAAGTCCATCTTCACTTTCAAGCATGTGATGAATGTTATATATTATAGGGATGGCAGTAGTTGAAATTTTCTCAATACTTATTTTATTTTGTAAGTTTTCTAATTCTTCATGCATTTGGATTATATTTTCTTGCGGAACACTAGAAACTATTGTTTCAACATGTGTCACACTACTTGAAGGAATGAAATTGTTAAGGGTATCATCCATATGTAGTGTACTAGTGTCAATACTAGGAGTGAAAGAGCTAGACAAGGCAAGATCCACGATGATTGTGCTATCATGTGATGACACGAGTCTCAAAATTTCTATCACTATAGTATTAGCAATATGACACCAAATACTCATGCAAGGGCTACTAAATGCAAATGGATACAAATGCAATAGAAGCTAAGAAAAATGAAATGAATATTATAGAAAATTTGTAAACTGAAACAGAAAGGTATCAATAACAAACATGAGCACAAAAACAAAGCTTTGAATGCTAAAGAATGGAATGCAAAATTTGCACTGGGACTAATTTTCCTAAAGGGGTGTATGAGTCTCAGTGAGGATTTTTTCAAAATTTTCAAAAAATTTCAATTGATTTTTATGCTTTTTATGTTGTACGATCTGTAACCTAAGTGTAAATATAAATTTTGTATGATTTTCAATGATTTAAGATGCAAAAATGCAAGCTATATGCACTTTCACTAATACAAAATTTGAAAACCCTAGAATGCCAATTAACTAATGCAAACCCTAATACCATGTTAATGCAAACAAAATCTAGGATGATAACACAATCTAAATTAGAATTATGATGTCTTAAATGTAGGTTCACCAAAATGAAATAAAGGAAAAATGGGGTATGGTGTGCTTTCGTATGGTTTATGACATAGAGCACACCCACTTTCCAATTATTTCATTCAAGAATAACCATAGAGATCTCAATGCAAAAGAGAAAGAGATATTGCAATAGGGTTGTCCTAGGATATGATTGTAAACTAATGAGGGGTTCACCACCAAGTTAGGGCTTGGAGAAACAAATGTAATGCGAGATGTAATACTTAACGCTAATATGATGTAATCTTTAACTAAATGACCTAGAAATGCATGAAAATCAAAACAAAGAGGTGAGATCTCATAAATATGCACCTGTAAATTTGAAGATGATAGGATGGAGCTCTGAAATGCTAAAAATAATGAATTTAATGTTGACTAGGACTCATATTCCAGGGAAGGTGAATTAGTTCCAGATCTAGGTTTTTGTGCAGAAACATGAATCTAGAAAATGGGTGTTTGAAACTACAAAAACCTAAAAATTGACCTAAACTAGGACTCATACACTAGAAATCGTGTATCAATCCAATTAGGGTTTTATGAAACTTTAAAGTCTGAATCTGATCTTCAAGGTCAATTTTGTGCTTCCCAGTTGATTTTTGAATTTGAAACCTTGATTTGCAACCTATAGAAGTCTTCCAAGTATCTCCAATGCAAGGTGACAACTTTGACAACTTTGAACACATTGACAACCTTCTCCAATCGTGCTCTTCAATGTGCCTTTAATCTAAACCTACAAATCACACACAAAAGAGAGGAAAAAATGTTGTTTTGTTATTAGAAAGGGGTTTTCCTTGGTCAAACCCCATTCTGGTAATCAAACCTTGAAATAAAATGAAATAGGAATGGAGAATTATGAATGAACAAAATATGATGTTGCAACTCACCAAACCCTAGAAATGAAGTGTTGCAAACATGTATGAGATGGAACCAATGGAAGTAGATCTTGACTCTTGCTTGGATGTGATATATCTTGAATGAGATGCTAGCTTGAATCATGAAACCCTACATCACAATTGTTAGCTCAAAAATAAACATGATGCATGAGGAATTTGACATGATGCTTGATTCTTGAATAATGCTCTGCAATGCTTGATAATCTTCCCTAGAATGCTATTGAATGCTCTTATGTGTGGATTAAAATACTTAGATCTCCCTTTGAGTTAGTGTTGTTATTTTTGCATGGTCCCAGCTTGCACTAGTTCACATGTTTGAATATTCCCAGGCCTCTTTTGAAGTGCCCTCATTCATTGGAGCCACGTGTTAGCCACACGGGCCTTTGAAGGTCTTCTTCCCTTGCTTCATCCTTTGAGCTCCACCCTTGCACCATGTGTTAGTAGTGTGGGCCTTTGATGATCATCTCTTATTTGTTTCTCTTTTGAGCTCCACTCGCGTGCCACATTGTATCATTCCATGGGAACCTTTTGGCAAACCCCACAACCAACCCTCAAAATGCAAACTTCTCCATGTGTCTTCTTTGTGGGGATTTTTATCAAAAGGGAGGATTGAATAAGTATGAATCCTAGCCTCTTTTCCATGTATCCTAACCAACTCCATGGGTGAGTGACACATGTCACTTGGAGATTTTCACTACTTCTTCCCTAGGACCACAGTCATCATTTATAGAGGGGCACATCTTATTCAAAGGTGATTGTATAGTGTGTTTTAGAATCTTTCTATTGCAACAACTTTAGGGAATCATTGTGATGGAAATCATTGCTCGTGCTTGGGAATCTTTTTGGTTACTGGCTCTTTCACGGTGGGTGATATATTAATACTACTTTGACTCTCTGAAAAGGGGTTCGAAAATCATAGAAAATAATGAAAAAGATTGTAGGCCTTTTGTATTGTTTTTTTATTATTGTATTAAGATTCACAAACTGTGCCATATTGTTTGGCCTCTTTGTTTCTTAGTTAATGGATAAAACATTATACTATGTTGTTTCTTGTACCTAATAGTTTATTTGCAAGACTTCTATAATTTCAATATAAATGTGTTGATTTAGATCATTTCTTAAACTCTTATTGTTCAATAAAGGTGTATGGAAGTTGTGTTATGTCATTTGATAGAATTCTTAGGTTTTTCATCTATTATTTCTATTATTTTCAGACATGCAAATTACTGAATGGGCACTTAAATCTCATCTGAAAGGAATATTTCCCATTCCCATACTTAACTCTTGGCGCATTGCCTTAGATTAGATCTTATTTTAATATATTTGGTTCCTTTTCCCATTCCAAACCCCCAAATACAGAAGGAGCAAACTTCTTTAAAAACTTGGAGGTTACTCAGTTTAGCGCTATTGGTCCCCCATTAACTGAGTTTCCCATAAGGCTATTTTCCTAGCAATTTTAGGCATCAACAGTTCTTTTTCTGACACGCCCAGTGGGGACACTTGAATGTATCTAAATTTAGAGTGGTTGTATAAGTCATAGACCTATTACTAGATCCAAAAAAAGAAACAACCCTGGCTTGCTAGTGCCACCGATGGTAATAGTACATACAAGAACCCATCTAGTAAACATCTCGACCCCTCCACTAGCCATGTTGCCAATTGCTAACATAAATGATGTAAATTGGGATGTCAGAAGACCTCTCATAGCACCAATAGCACCTTCCATTTTGGCTCCTATCCCAACTTCTTCTTTAAAAGTTGCACCAAAATTCACCGGGGAAGGCTCAAAAACACCATTCGAACATCTACAAGATGTGGCAGATGTGTGTTTGGTGCATGGTGTAACTAATCAAAATGTAGCATTGAGATTGCTTGCAACCTCTTTCAAAGGCTAGGCACTAGATTGGTATTGCACTTTGGGATCCAATACTATTAGTACTTGGGATTAGCTCAAAGATCCTTTTTACGAGCAGTTTTTAAACAATGGAGATCAATCTTTGTTATTTCAGTAGCTAGTGACCATAAAGAGGGTGCCTCAGGAGGCCATGGCTAAATTTAATGCCTAGTTTCACACTACTTGGAAAAGGATCTAGCCTGCTATCCATTCACCTACCGATTTGGCATTCATGTTCTATCTGAAGTCTCTCAATATCAAAATTTCAGTGATGATCTAGTCCCTTGGTGGGAACACCTTGCCAAATGCATATAGCATTGTTGTTAAGGAAAAGAATAATTTAATTGATGTCAGAAAGCTACCACCTCAGTCCATTATGCCTATATTTTCAAAGTTGTCAATTACCACCTAGGAGAGCTTCTACCAATGCATTTGCTCCTCCCTGATCTATGTACACATATCTGAATGCACCCTAGAATGTTGCTTCTACATCTAACCCTTCAAAAGATGAGATGAGTGATGTTAAGGAGTTGTTTTGGAACATCTCAAATGAAATAACTAGTATCAAATGGAACTAGTCCATGCTGCTAAAGCCGGGTTACCAAAATTATCAAGGTAGAAGATCTTCCTACCAACAAAATCAGTTCCAAGGAGGTGCGCGCACGAATCCACAAGATCAGACAAATAATTAGATGGTGTTGGTGCCTACTCCACTACAAAATGTTCACCCAAGTTTGAACAAAGAGTTGGTAGTGGGGAAAAATAATCTCACTGATGACATCAATCCTTGGTACTTCCCCTACAACAAAGCACATATGCCTCAAAATTATTCACATGAAAATTTACAACAAAGAGTGGTAGAACAATGTAGTCAAGGCATGGCATCAGATTCAAGAGGTTATGTATATGCCTCTCCACAAATGGAAAATGTGGTACTCACCGCACAAATGTAAGGGATGTCCCTGGAGCAAGAAATAGATATAGCTCCTAATCACACGCTCTTCTCATGGATGGAAGAAGAAGAGGTGGTGTTTGCATTTACGATACATCCACATCAAAGGCCCTACAAGTGCAATTAGATTATAACACTCACTCAAGGAGGAGATTCATGGGCAAACTGATCGCTCCACAACCCAAAAGTATTTTTGACCAAGCTTCTAGTATCTCCATAATTGCACAATAATCTCATCCACGCAAGGAGATTGTTATAACAAGGTCTAAGGAACATAAATATTTGAATCCGCCATCTTTCAATGTGGTGGAACAATTGAAGAAATCCTCTGCTAATGTATTTTTTTGGGATATCTTAGCTATTCTGGAGAAAAATTCATTGTTGCAAAAGGCCCTGCTAGAAGATGGAAGCACGAAGCTAATCAAGCAACCCTCCAAAGGAAAGACCATCAATTCACCATCTCAGGCCAAATTCCTCACAAAAAATGGAGAGGAGACCTGTACCAAAAGTAAAGGGAAGCCTAAACCAAAAACCTTCTTATTGAATCTCAATGTGGGTAAGAGGTTGTTGCACAATTTTATGATTAACTTTGGTGCTAGCATTGTAGTCATGCCCAAGCAAATAACTAAAGCCTTAAGACTTAGCTATGAACCTTTAAATAGAGGGGTTATGTAGCTTGATGGGAATAAGGTTGAAACTGTAGGTTTCATCAAGAACCTCTCCTTGACTCGATTCTCCCACCCTAGTATCACTATTCCACAAGACACCATGATCATTGATGTTCCTCCCATGTTCGATCTTTGCTTATCCCAAGAGTTCACTTCCAAGATAGGCAGATATATTTCCTTAGATTGGTCACACTTGATTCTTAGGACCAAACATGGAGCTAAAATGAAGATAGTATCTAAACCTTTGCATTTGGAACATGTAGCTCAGATGAAGCCATGATCAACTTTGAGGCTACTCACACCTCTATCACCAAAGATGAAATGTATTGTACTGAGTTACTTGAGGTTGAGAAGGTGACCATAGACCAAACTGATCAAGAAGAGGTCCTCTTGAGTGAATTTATAGAAAATGATCCTTTCAAAAAATATCATGCCATTGGATTGGGAACTTATGTCATCTATGATGAAGATCAAGTGATTCCAAAGGTAATGAATGAACCCAAGGGTGGTCAAGCCTCAAAGCTATGGACACCGCATTTTGATGGAGCAAGATGTAAAGTTGGTGCAGGAGTCAGGATATGTTTGACATCTCCATCTAATGAAAAGACACTTTGGTCTTTTTAAATTTTGTTTGTTTGTTTGAACAATGAATCTGAATATGAAGGCCTTGTGCAAGGTCTAAGTCTTGCAGAGTGGATGGGCGTTAAAAAAATAATGGTGTTCAGAGACTCTGAGCTAGTAGTCAATCAAGTCTGAGGGCTCTCCGCATAAAATAATGTTCACATGAGATCTTATAGACATAGAGTCTAGGACTTGATTGAAATCTTTGAAGCCTTCAATATCCAGACGGTTCCTAGAGAGCAGAATGTAGCTGTGAATTGCATGGTGGCAATAGGATCTCAATTTGACCCTATTTACGACCTAATTGATAATTTACACTATGTGTAAGTGATTGTACGACCAGAAATCCTAGATAATGACTAGAGTTGGAAAGTGTTCGAAAGTGATGAACACATCGCCTCATTCATTTAGCACTAAGGAGAGTTTGTTGATCAGCTCCAACCAAAAATTATGAAAGCCTATGAAGGGAAAATTATTTAGCTAAGATCCAACAAGCTTCCAAAAGGACTAGTCACTCTCGAAAATCTGTTCATTTTTTTCGATGCAAGGAATGGAAAGAGGAAGTTTGCAGTGGACAAAGGTGATTATGCAGATCTTCAAGTCAGAGATGGAAGGAAGCTCAAGGTTGGAAAAGATGTCCTCCATCATGATAAAGAAAGGCTCATATATTTTTTGTGAAAAATATGGAGTAGTTGCCTGGTCATATGATGACCTCAAGGGATATGATCTCAAAGTTATCTAGCATACTATAGAACTAATGGAAGGATCAAAACCCATCTGCCAAAAGTAGAGGCCAGTGAATCCAAAGATTGAGGAATTAATGGTGCAAGAGTTGACAAAGCTAATCCATTCTTGGATTGTCTTCTCAATCAAGCACAACATGTGGGTATCTAATCTGGTTCATATCTGAAAGAAGAATGTAGACATCTACCTATTTGTTGATTTATGGGATCTAAATAGAGCATCCCCAAATGACCACTACCCCTTGCCTTCCATGGAGTCTATCTTGCAAATAGTGGTCAGACTAGAAATATTTCCTCTTTTGGATGATTTCTTTAGTTACAACGAGATATGGGTGAAAGAGGAAGACCAACACAAAACAACGTTCACTACCAAGTGGGGAATGTTTTCCTATGCAAAAATTCCCTTCAGCCTCTCGAATGCGGGAGCTACCTTCTAGAGAGCAATGGATATCACCTTTAGGGAATTGATCAATAAGATCATCTTAATCTAATTGGATGATCTAACTGTGTTCTCTAAGTCAAAAGATGATTATTTTGATCATCTAGAATTTTTAAAAAAAAAATCTAGGAGTTCAGGATATCCCGAAACCCAAAAAAATGTGTTTTTAGAGTGCCCCAAGGAAAATTATTGGGGTATGTAGTGTCTAAATATGGAATCACAATCGATCCAAAGTAGGTGAAGGAAATCAGGGAACTTCCCCTACCAGTCAACAATAAGGGAGTTCAGTCCTTCCTGGGAAAGGTAAATTTTGTAAGCAAATTCATTTATGATTTTGCTTGTTTAATTAGACCTATCACTCTGATGTTCAAGAAGGGTCATTTGTTCAAATAGAAAAAAGAGACCATAGAATCCTTTGAGAAGGTTAAGGATGCTATTTCTTCAACTCCTGTTCTGGTAAACCCAAACCTATCAAAGGATTTTATGATGTATGTATTCAGTAGCAAATCTAGCCTCACTACTATTTTGACCCAAAAGGATGATGAAGGAAAGTGAGAACATTGGATAGCCTTCCACTCCTAGACCTTAAAGGATTATGATACAAACTATAACTTCATTGAAAGGAAAGTGTTCTCCATTGTTAAGGGGCTCAAGAAGTTCCAACATCTCATATCTTGCAACAAGGTGGTTGTATATGTCACACATTCTAGTGTATGCGAGTACATTATGGAAGGAGAAATCACCAAAAAAAGGGCCAATTGTATTACTAAGATCCTCAAATATGACATTGAGGTCAATCCCACAAAGACCATGTGGGGAAGAGGATTGTGTGAGTATTTGGCACATGATGAAGAAGTGGCAGTTGAGGAGGAACAACCCAAGTTTGTTCTAATGAATGAATCTGAGTTCGAACGCTACTGGTTGGTGGATAGAACGAGATTCATGTAGACTAGAAAATATCTAGCAATCCTTCCATCTCTAAAGAAAATATTCTATAGATTGTAGAATAGAGAATATTTTCTCATTGAAGGGGTCCTTTTCAAAAGGAATTTCAATGGTGTTCTTTTGCAATGTGTAACCCAAGAGCAAGCAAAGAAAATTCTAGACATATTCCACAACAGTCCCACAAGCGGACATTTCTCTACAAAGACCACCACCATCAAAATTATGTGTGACAGGTATTTCTAGCCTACATTGTTCAACAACTCACATTCTCTAGTCAAATCCTACAAAGAATGCCAATTCTTCATAGGAAGGAGGAAGAACTCAACAATGCCTCTCAATCTGATAGTGGTTGAAGAACCCTTTGCCCAATAGGGACTGGATTTTATTGGGATGATTAATCCCACCTCTAGTTTTGGGCATAAGTGGATCCTCATGGCCACAAATTACTTTACCAAATGGACTGAGGCCATGCCCCTGAAGAATACAACGAAGGCGAAGATTGTGAACTTCCTCGAGGAACTGGTAACAAGGTTCGACCCACCGAAGACCATCATCTCTGATAACATAAAGACCTTAATGGGTTTGAAGGTATGTCAATTTGCACTTAAGCATGGCATATTCCTAAAGACGTCTTCAAGCTATTACCCGCATGGAAATGGTCTGGACGAGTCGACTAATAAAAATTTAGTCTCACTCATCAAAAGAATTAGGTCAGAGCATCAAAGAGAGTGGCATCAAAACCTCAAAGAAGAAATTTGGGCAGACCGAATAACCCCCAAGCAAGTCTTAAAGACTTCGCCATATGAGCTGGTATATAGGAAGGAAGTGCTATTGCCTATATCTATGGAATTCCCGCATTGCAATTGCTTAAGTCCATGGAGGTGGAACAAAATAGAGCCTTGGAAGTCTTGTTGGCTAAGTTGTTGGAGGTACAAGAGAAAAGAGAAAAATCCTTAACATCCATGTCAAATTGTGAACAAGTGGTTAAGAGGTGGTTCAACAAGAAAACCTCTAACTAGGGTCTTAAATACGAAGACTTAGTGCTAAAAGTCAATGAGAGAGTTGCAAAGCCTAGCCAACATGAAAAATTTGATAGTCTATGCAAATGCCCTTTTTGAATTATTTAATGCAAGCAAAATAATGCATTTGAATTAGAAAATATGGAGAAAGAAGTGTTAGGAATTCATGTTAATGGAATTCGCCTAAAATTGTTTAATTAGCTTCATTAATCATTTTACCGACATAAATATGTAATTATGTAAATTTTCTTTGTGTTTTGTTTGGCCTAGTCTTTTAAACAGAACCCATGATGCAAGAAGTAGAGAAAGGAAAAGAGACAAAAAATTGGCAAAAAGAGCTTTATATTCATTATACAGTAATATATATGCCTTGAGATATTATAATTCAAAATGACTCTCGGGCCCTACTTTTTGAGTATATATATATATTAAGAAACTTTTCAAGTATATGTATTAAAATCCTCTGAGGCATATATACAAAATGGAGGAGAAAAGAGTTCATTCTTCAGCTGGGGCAACATCACCATCAAGAGCAGCAGCAGGTCCACCAGGAACAACATCAGGAACAACCACATCGACAACAATAGGGGCAACAAGAGCATCAACGACAACAATAACAAGTGGAGGAGAAAAAATTAGGTTTTTAATGTTAGTATACCACTCCACGTCGTAGAAGAGCACTACCTTGTAGCATCTCAATAAGAAGTGGTAAGCACGTGAAACCTTTTGGTGGTGCTCTCTAATAGTCATAATGTGAAATATGGTAAGAAATGGTACCCAAGGCACCATTGCATCCTCTTCAATGTGTTGACAAAGATCAATTGTCATTGGAATTCCAAGGCCTCTGAGGTAATACTTTGGGAAGATTTCCATGGTGAGCTGCATTATCATCTGTTTGGGCACTTGAATTTCAAGCAAAGAGGCAACAAAATGAGAGCAACTATCAATGTTTACCCTATACTTGTCCTCATACTCTACGCAATCCCTCCCCAATACCCACTTCATTGCAATTATGGCTAAATAATTCTTATTCTTGGTCATGCGTTTCAGACGCCTACTAGAAATTTCCCCAAGGAAAGTTGCCTATGACCTATTGCTAGTTAGCCTAATAGGAGTATTCATTGCATCTATCTACAATCCCAATTACCAAATGAAATTTTTGTTGATTTCCTTAAGTCTATTTATAGAAAGAGCCAAGGTACAATGTATGTGATAAGCATGATGATGATCAAGAGAAAGCTCGAAAATACCACTAGGTGCAGAACTCAAAAATCCCACCAGGTTGCATTTGTTGTGTATAAATTGCTGCATACAAGTTACAATGAGGTAATTAATCAGCTAAAACTAGTGGCAGGCACAAGTGATAGTCTGCACGATCAAGTGCTAGGTGTCATGTTGTGGGTGATTTTTCAATCTCCAAGGATGAACTCAAATATTTTTGTGTAATTATTGCACCCTCTTGCTTAATCATTATTCTAAAGTTATTAATTGAAAAGCATGAAAATAGTCTCATACACCTTTAGTTTGTGACTCAATTTCCCAAGGGATGGTATTGTAGGGCATGAAGAATAATTTTCATTATGAATTGTTGTCTTTTCCAAAAGAGTGGGAATTCATTTTGCATGCACAAAAGATCCAGCATTACATGCTGAATTTATTGCTTGAAATAGCTATTGTTTCCAACTCCTAAATGAGGAAAGGATAAAGTTACATGCAAAGTAGTAATATTGTGAAAATCTTTGAGTGCACAATTTTCTATGAAAGAACCTAAGTGAATTATAGAGAAGTCAAGCATTCACAAAAGTCTATAGAATCCTAAAATGGCCTAGAATCCTCAAATGGAAGCACAAGGAGAAGTGGTTGCAAGCTTATTTGACACCATGTTGGTGGCGCCAAAGGCCAATGTTTTTGGTGACATCTCTTATGCCTCATGTGGGATGCCACAAAGTTGAGGTGGCCTCACACGGAGGTCGTGGATAAGAGTAACCATAGGAACAAGGTCCTGATAGCTAAAGAATGGGATAACATTCATGATCCTGAACTCAAAACCAACCCTAAGAATCTTAGGGAAGGCATCTGTGAGAGGATGAAAAAGACTAGTAGCCAAGAGTCTTTAGTGCACAAGCTATGGTTTTGTGGTCTTCCATAGTATATGGTTCCCTTGGTACACCATTTCCCAAAACTAATTCATGAATGTGCCCAGAATTTTAATCTAAATACGGGAACCATTAAAGGTCGGAAGGTAAGGTTGGTGATCAGTGTTGAAGCCATTAGGGATATGCTATGCATCCCTATAGGAAGGGGAACAAAAGTGATGGATAAATTCACTGTAAGTGACTCAAAGGAACTTTGGAGGACTAGAAAATATGCTCAAAGCTTTTATAATCAAGAAACAAAAAAGGCCAAGGATGATAATAGCCCACCATAGTTTCTAGTTGTGCACAATGATTTCAACTCAGACCTACAAGACGCATTCTCCATGATGGATTTTGTTTGAAACATGGAAAGTGACAAGGGTGTTCACGAGTTTCAAATGGGTTTGGGTTTTTATTTGAGAAGACAACATTCCTTATTCTAGTATGAATTCATGGAGATTATTGTTTGGGAGATGATGAACCAATTCAAGGAATACAACACACAACATAGGTTCAAGTTTTCTTCTAGGGATAGTATTAATTTGTGACAAATGGGAGTATAATCCTGATGATGACTTGGAAAAGCTAAATGTTAAGATAACTCACAACTCCCAACCCTACTAGGAAGCTTGGCGAAATCCACAGTCAGGGGACCTGAATTCATTTGTAGACCTGCCCTATGTTCCTACTAATGATAAGAGGCCACTGTGGCTATCTTTCTATTTTCCTTTGAATAGGCCCAGTGATAAGTGTAAAATTGGGGCCACCCTTTATAATCAACGAGCTAAGAAATACCTATGGAGTAACAATAAAAATACACAATTATGGATTTATCGTCAAGAGACCAAATGCCTTGATGACCTCTTCGAGGAAACCAACATGGATGACATATTTGATGATCTATGGAAAAAAGAATATGATGATACTGATGCAAGAAAAGATGAAGATGTAGACCCAGAGGAAGCAACTACAATAATGAAAAGAAAAGAGGCGAAAAAGGTGCAAGTATAGAGAACTGGGGAAAGCTCACAAACACCCGCAACAAGCCAAGGATCAGAGTCCTCTGCAACTCAAGTATCTTTCTCTCCCTGTCTTCTCACTTCTCAGTCTTTAGTTACCCATATCGCATCCTCATCTCCCATCACTTTGAGTGTTGGCATTTCCTTTTCTACTTTCACACCTACGGGAGGTTTCTCTCAATTCTCCCAAATTAGACAAGTAGCCCTTACTCCCCCACAGTTTGTTCCATCTTTTTTTGGAGCCCAATCTGAACCTTCCCTTGCAAGCCCTTTTGCTTCTACCACGGCAACTTCGACTCAGCTTACCCAATAGATGGTAACCCCCTGTCTCTGTTACCACCACCACTCCCTATGAGTCCTTTCACCACTTCCCCAACTAGACCCTAGCATAATATTTCTCCTTTCTCCTCACTGACCGTCGCTCTACCAAAGAAAACGTCATCTAAGACCACAATGATCTCATTCCTTTTACTCTTCCTCTTGGTGCACCCTTCACTGACAAACTGATTAGGTCACCAATGAAATTTATTGGGAAGCAACAAGACTAAGGCAGTTTAGGCTATCAAGGTCTAAAAGAGAAGAGAAAAAGATGCAATGAAACTTTCTGAGCTATGTGTGCATACCCTTTTTAATGAAGTGTAGGGGTCATTGCAATTTTCAACCATGACTCCTAACACCATCAAACCTCAAGGGGAGATACAACCTGAGGATTATACAATCCATGCTATGGGGATCTATCTACACGTAGCCTGAGCATAGGACAATTAGCGGGTGGTGACTACCAATTTTCTTAAGCATAGCCGCCAACTAAAAAAGAGGGAATAGGAGTTCAAGAATCTTAAGGAAAGGGTGGAGATCCTACTGAAAAAGGAAAAGGATAAGGATGTTGAAATTGCATGCTTGTATCAACAAGCATAGGTGTAAAGGGAAAAACTCCAGGGGGAACTTGCAAAGTTCTAGGCCTAGGATCCCAACTTGGTTACTGAACTATAGCAGAAAAACTAGGAGCTCCAAGACCAAATGACTCAAGTAAAGAGAGAAATGAAATAAAAGGACAAGGAGCTCTAGGACCAACATGCTCAATTCAAAAAGGAGATCTAGGAGGTAATGCTCTCTTTGGAAAAAGAATCCACAACTCGAGGTTAGGCTGAGGATCTATTGAAAAGAAAAGATACCGAGTTGGGAAATTTGTAGGAACTACTCTCCACAACGAATAAGAAAATTAAAGAGCTAACTTAGGACATTGGGTTTAAGAAGGTGGAGATAGGTCTTTTGAAAACTCCTTCCCAACCCCCTACTCCTCAATCAAATCTCCATTTGGTGGCTCAATAGTTATATGCCTCATATTGGGAGAAAGTCAAGTCTTTCTATTTGACCATGTAACCAACACTCCAATTCATGGAAGACACAACAAATTTAAGCAAGGAGATTCATGGAACAATTGAGAAAATTCCATAGCTCATTACTGAAAAGGTGCCTAAGGCTGAGAGGTTGCTGGAAAAATTATACACTATGGAAAATATAGACTTGGCAAGGTAGGGATCGTTGATCGGAGGTCAACTTCCAAAAGGGTGAGGGAATTCATTCATTGTCATACATGCATCCTCCAAGTGAGGAATTACTCAGTAATATGGAGTTAGACTATGGACAACATGTAGATGCAATTCTCCAAATTAACTCAAATGGGTTTTCCTTCCCCCTTTCTCCTTGATGATTCAGTGGACATGATAGAGCACATTGTAGCAAAAATCAAGGAAAAGTAGCAAGATTTATCTGCTTTCCAATCATTCAGCCAACACCCCATAGCATCAGACATAGAAGGCACCACCCATCAAATAGCGTGCCTTCTCTTTTAGCTTGAGTCTAGGATTGGGATCTCCATGGAGCTGCCTTTCAAAGAATTTATCAATCTGCATGAGGTGCAAGATAATCTTTGCACCTTATCGATGTCATCTAAGGCTGGACTGGCTGCCTCTATAGACCACACTTTCAAAGCTCCAACTCTATTGCTCAATGGATAAGTCTCTAGTCTTCGAACTAGAAATTTTGGAAACCCATTCCACAGGAAAAATGCCCCTGATAGTCACCAAAAACTGTGGATTAAAATCCTTAGATCTCCCTTCGGGTTGGTGTTGTTTTTTGCATGGTCTCAGCTCGCACTTCACATGTTTAAATATTCCTAGGCCTCTTTTGAAGTGCCTTCATCTGATGAAGCCATGTGTCAGCTATGTGGGACTTTGAAGGTCTTATTCCCTTGAAGGTCTTCTTCTCTTGGTGGTGATGCATGTAGTACCCCTCCATTTTGGTCTTTGATCGAACAATGTTCTTTTATGTATGCTTTATTTATGTTAGCACCTTGACTATGGTACTTGGCTCTATTTGATCGCAACTGTTAAGCGATGCATATGTGATATTTTGATGTGATGGTATTTTACTTTGATGTTATCATTATGGCATGTTTTGAATTAGAGTAGCCGATATTTAATTAAAGATGCTTTATGCTTTTATTATATTATTGATGTTAGATTCGTCAATTAGAAATTTTGTATTGGTGAAGGGGACGAGATTGTATCACTCGCTTGCGAGCGCCCTACGATTCTGAGATTTCCTCTTCACAGTGTGTTTTATTATATCATATATATGCATGTTCGATATACTCTTTGTTCGCAAGTTGATAGGTATAGGACATCGACTCCACCTGATTTCACAAGTTTGAGTGTGTCCATTGACTAACGATAAATGATTGGGAGATAGTAGCTAGGTTTTCCGTGTCATGTCATCACCCTAGCCATAGTGTGTCACCAGATTGTAGTCGGGTTTAGTTGTTTTAATATTATCCATTTAACCTTGGTTGTTTATTTAAATTCAAATTATAAAGGTTATTAAATGGCGGGTGTAGTTAAAATGATGATTAAATATATCTAGTTGCAATGTTGAAATGTTATTTATTTTATTGGTTAATTTAATTTAATTAATAAAATAATCTAATCTTGGATTAGATTTAGTTATTGATTAATTAAGTTAATAGTGATAAATTAAATTTAGTGTTTTGGCATTATTGATATTTAGATTTAAATTAAAAAATGGAAATATGTTTTGAATTTCACTTTTTGAAAATTAATAAGTAAAAGAATTTCTTTTCAATATTTTGAATTCTTTTTGTAAAAGGAAATTTTTAAATGCATGAAATTTCATTTGGAAAGTAATTTTGTTTTAAATTTCAAAAAATGAAAATATTCCAAATTGCAATATATTTAATATATATATGAGATATTTATTTTTGTTTTAAATTTTAAAATGAAAATATCTCCAAATTGCAATATATTTAATATATATGAGATATTTATTTTTGTTTTAAATTTCAAAAAATGAAAATATCTCCAAATTGCAATATATTTAATATATATGAGATATTTATTTTAGGGGTTCGACAAATTTGAAAAAAACTCTATTTTAACAAATAGAATTTCATATAATTTTCAATTTCCATTTTGGGAAGAGGTTTTTGTTGTGGCTTGTTTGGATTTGAGGAAGAAGGTTGAATTTCTTGGTGGGCTGGAAATAGATCTAGAAACACCATTTGATTTCTTCAAGCTTTGGAGAAAAAATCAGGTTCTTTGATTTTTGTTTCATTTTGAAAGAGTTTTGAACTTTGTTATGCTATTGAATTTTTTTTTAAATGTTGTTTAAAATTCAATGAAAACCCATGACAATTTATTCAATAATTGCAAACTGCTGGAAAGAAACCAAAAAGCCAAATGCCGAATTCCCAAACCTAAAACTTAAAACCAGATCTGTATTGTCAATTTATATTTTGTTGCAGTAACAATTTTGTTGTTTAATTTCACAATTGGCCGCGGTATTTTGTTTGAGTTGCAATAACCAACGTTAAACAATGGAAATATATATATATATATATATAATCCGCATATATATATGATATATAGTTTTTTTTAGTTTTAATCTTGGAATTTTTATTTTTTAAATTGTTACTCTAGATTTTATTAGAAACCCAAAACGGGCTCTCTGGCCTGAGTCCTCCCAGTTTTATTCTGGTTTGTGTTTTCAAAAAAAAATAAGGCATGGGAAAAAATAAAATAAAATAAATATTATTTTATTGTATATAGTGAGTATTTATAAGTATATAGGGAATGGCCGTATTTCCCACTCACAGCCATGAGAGTATGCTGTTCTAATGTGCTCCCTCGAAGAATGGGAGGCGCCGCTTCCATAGATAGCTAATTCCCATCAAGTAATACAGAAGTGCCTGCTAAGGGCTGTACTTCCCCTTTTGGGGTCGTGGCTCCATGAACTTTAGAGCCTATTTTTGTAAATTAAAAATTAAAATTTGTTTTTATATTAATATTATATATATATATATATATATTATGTATATTATATATATATAATATATATAATAATATATATATTATATATATATATATATATATTATGTATATATATAGTATGTATATATTCATTATGTATTTTTAAATAATTTAATTAGTTGAATTTAAATGGATTATTTAAATAATAGTTATATAATTAAATATATATATATATTGAAATATATATATACATTAAATGTATATATATAATATATATATTTAATATATATGTGTATTTGAATATAGCTAAATTTAAGTTGATTATTTTTAGCGTAATTGAAATAAAGATTGATTTATTTTAATCAAATGATTTGAATTATCAAGTTGTTTTGACTATTGAATATGATTGAGAAACCTAGAGTAAATTAATGTTTTTCTTTAAATTCCTCAACATCACGAAATCAATCTTATGTATTTTTTTGGATAAATGCAAGTAACGTAGATTGTGTTGACTGGATTTAGGAAATCCTAACCTTAGTTGATTTAATTTCCTAAAGTGCTTTCTAGCGATGTTTTGTTTATTCTCGATGTTGGGGTAATTGGGTCAATTGTTTTGAATTCTTCCAGATGGGGTTTCATTTATTTGTATGGGTTGTCGTTATGATAGTAAACCTTTGGAGTACCTTGGGTAGTGCATCTAAACGTATCCAATATTATGCCCGGTTATTGTGAACAAAATGTGTCAATTTGATGTCTTGCATAGGAGTCATTCTCCTTAGGTCGCACTTGTGTACCCTTGGGTGGAGTTATTCCACGTGTTGTCTTAGAGGAGTGGCTTGCAATGAGGGCCGAAACAAAGTGGTGTCAGGGTAACTCTTTGCAAGTTAGTTAATTCAATGATAATATAATGAACTTTTAGAAGCTTAGGTTGCATCAAACACTTAACAAGATTAATTTTTCCTCGCTCATGAACGCAAGGGCTTGTATAGACTTGGGATGAGACGAGAAGGCCTGGAATGGCAAGGTCATCTATCTTGTCTTTACGAGAGGTATTTGATTCCGCATGAGTGAGCATGGGTGTCAGGATTCGGTAGAGGCCACCAAGATAACCAATAGTGGGGGTCGGAGCCTATGAAGATTCCCAGAGGAGATCCCTTGTTGAGTTGTGTGATGACACTCTTTCTATGACAACAGTTGGTATTTGGTTTTGTGAGTTTGGTCTTCTTATCATTCTCAATCTAATTTATTTATGGAAGCAATGTGACTTATGTCAATGATGTTAGAGTCATACTTGTGTTATTCGTATGGTCGTTTAGTTCATGTGACTGGTTGTGTCAGTGTGAGTTAGCATGTGTCTAGAGGTAGATGGTCTTGCCTAGTAATCCTTGTTACTATCTCCTAGCATGAGGGGTGAGCCTTTGGGTATCACATGGTTGGGAGGAACGTGCATCTTAGTCCGTTGGGTCGTCTTTTTGTTCGTGTGGATGAGATTTCCAGTTGGAGAGCTCGTGGGATCTAGGTCTTTCATGCTTTATTCCTTTCAATTAATATTATAATTTATTACCCCTCTTTGTATCGAGGTGGAAGATGTAATTTGTAACTTTGGACATTGAAATTACCTCATTTGGGGAATGAGTATTGTAATCATATTGTAATTCATATTATTGGAATCATGTGGAATCGCTTATGTCTTTGATGTATTTTTTATCATGTATGGAATGTATGTGCATTTATTTTGGTAAGTAATTAAATGTTATGTTTTAATTCATGTATCTTGTTGGGTTCAAATAATCTCAGTCTCATAGCCTTAGGGGATGTTGGCAATAGGTAGTGAACTTGCATGTTATTTGTACTTAAACAAAAAAAAAATTATTGTGTTTGACTAGTTAATTGCAACTTTCCCTAGGGTTGTGTGGCATGGCATTACATCATGTGAGATATTCCCTAAGGTGTGACCTTTCATATATTGAGCAAAGCCCCTTTGTTGATTTTGTAAATCACCTTTTGTGGTGTTGTTGTTATAACACCCTTGAGGTTTTGGCCTTATCTTGCCATCGTTTATGTACCTCCTTAGGTGAGTTTGGAATTTTTGCTTCACTTTGTTCATGTGCATTGGACTTAGTGTTGCATTGGCATAACATCTTGATCATTTTGTAGCACCTTATCAAATTTATTAGATTATATAACTCTTGGTATGGTTGTTAATGGGTGCACACCTAGTGAATATTGGACTTCACGAGACCTAGTGTGTTTCTTATTTTGCTACTTTGTCTTGGGGGCTCACCTAGTGAATGTTAGACTTCACTAGCCTATGTTTCCTTCTAGTTTTTTATTCACCTAACAAATAGAAGACTTGGTTATTGTGTGAGTCATGAACACCTTAACATGTCCGCCAAGCATAACACACCTTGCTTGCCAGTGGAGCCATGTGTTTAATGAGTGTTTAGCATAGCACAACTTGCTAGCCTTGTGGAACCCATCATATTGGACAGATACCTAGCATAATGCATCTTACTAGCCAGTAGATCCATGTGGATCATGAGTGATTTGGCATAACACAACTTGCTAGTCCTCATGAAAGATTTCTTTTAACTAGAATTTCTTTAATGGATGACATTTGGTATTTGAGACAATTTAAGGCTAAGGTCTCTTTTCCTTATTGACTCAAATTCGTTTAGTACTAACCTTGTGTTTTCTATGTATCTTTTTTGTGTTTTATTTGTGTTTGAATTATGTTTGCATTGTTTTTGCATCGTGTTTGTGTTCATTTTGTTGTCATTTATATGTTCTATTATGTTATGTCATATGCTTTCATTGTGTATGCTTTGTGTTTTCTATCATGTATGTTTGTGTATGTTGTCTTGCCACATTTCATATATGTGTTTGTTCCTTTTTCCTTATGTTATCTTGTCATAAGATCTTAGATCCTAGGGGCTTGCATGCTTCCCCTAGATCCTTAGTCATCCTATCTCTTCAACATTTGGACAATAAGATCCCTCTTGAGATAGATTTTCTACTTTAGTGTGAGTCTGAGAGTAAGTTCATACTCTCACTAAAGTGAGGGTTAAATTTAGTGTCATAAATTGTCACCCTTTATAATTTCACACTATATTTTTTTCCTCTAAATTATTAAGCCTAATTAAATCCCTAATTTCCTAAATTATGCATTTTATAGCCCATTTTAAACAATTTCCAAGAAATTGCAAGCATTGAACAAATACATTTATTTAATGTTTTTCCCCTAACAACTAAAATCCTAGAAAATAAGGTTGAGATTTTGAAGCCCTTGGGTGTTTGATTCCCCCTATTTTATAGGGATCCAAATTTAAATATGTTGATTTTGGAATTTTAACATTTAAAATTCAAGAATTGCAAATGTCGATTATTGGGATCTAATTTATAGGAAATTGAATAAATGTCTATAAATTCCTAGTTATTGCATCATTTAAAATCAATCTAGAAAACTATTGGAAAACTTATGATCAAGATCACTATCAAGCAAGTCAAGAGAAACATTTCATAGCTTCATTGCAGCAATTAAAGATTCAAGCATCATGTTGAATCCTATGTGAGTTTATGCATGTTTATGTTATCATTATCTATGAAGGCTAACCCTTGTTGTACGTCTCCAAGAAATTCAAGCTTTCAAGAAAGCAAGATCCAAGACCTTAAGGTGATGTGCATGACTTTAGTCCTTCAAGGAAGCCATTGAAGGGTGGTGAGTTGCAACACTTTTTTGATTCATCATTCCTTCCTATCATTGGCATTGTCATTGTGGAAATGAAAACCCTAACACGAGGTTTGACTAAGGCAAGCTCCTAAATGGAAAAACCTCTCCTCTCTCTTTGAATATGCAAGCTTCAAGATTGAAGAGGATTGAAAGGAGATTGAAGATCATTTATTCATTTTTGTATTCAAATCCCTACACCTTTTCAACTCGTGGAAACTCACCTACATAATTATTCGATAGTGATCCAACAAATCTAGAGGAAAAAATAAGGATCTCAGATCTGACATCAGAGGACTGTAAAAATAGAGTAGGACAACCCTAAAAGGAAAGAGACACCCTTGGGATCCCATTTCCTCCTATAGTCATCTTAGTGATCCAAATCTGCACCCTAATGCTAAGCTTTGAATAAACTTAGCAGATTTGGATGTAACATGGGATTGCTTTTAGGTTGTGGGTATCCTATTAGAAAGAAAACCTCTAGTGATAAGGGTTAGCTTCCCCTTTTGATGCCACCTAAATATTAATCTCTAAGGTAAATGGTAAGAATTTGCATGAAAATAAACCTAATGCTAAAAAAAACCTAAGGTGATTCACCAAAAAACCTAGACCTATTAACAACCTATCACATTCAAATTAATATCATAAAGCTTGACTCACACAACTCACTTTCCAATGCAGTTTACATAAATAATTCATAAGGAGATCTATAAATAGTTCTTTTAAAAGGAAAATAGGGGTTTCACAATTAACAACACTACTAAACAACACAACTTATAACTTGTAAACATACATTTTCTACTAAATAGATACACAAACATGAGACAAGTTTGCAAGGAAAGATGAATTTTCACAAGACAAACTAATCAATCATTAATGGAATACCATGAAACATGAAGAGAGAAGATAAAAATTCTCTACTTTATTAATTCAAAGTGTTTATTGTATAATAGGCCCATCTGAGTTACAATACTGCTCCATGAAAAATAGCTTCAAGAAACAAAGCTATCCTGCTGCTAGAAAGAAAGAACTAGCTCCAAATTTTCAAAATGAACATACTTAAGTAAAAACCCACCAAAAACCCCTCACACAAGTCCTTCCAAAAAGTTCTGGTTGGATGCAACAGAAAAGGAAAAAAGAAACTTCTAGAAACCCTCCAAACTATCCTCCACATGAAGAAAAGTTAAGCCAAGTCAATAGTCACACAAAAAATGTGACAAAAATGCCTCCAAATATCCCCCTCTTCTCTAAAGATAGTCAAAACAACCTCTCACACATTCCTCATGTCTGCAAGTCATCATTGGTCTTCACACAAGTATTGACCCACACTCTCCTCATGCAATATGTGTGTTTTGAAAACACAATACTCCAAAAAGCATTAAAGATAATGACCTTGATTAAGTGATTCATAAAACATCACTTAACCAAGTCATTTTACATTTCAAAGCACAAAATAAGGGGCCCACCATCTCTTTGAATTACATTTCATTTGCATTAAAAATAATTATTAAAAGTGATTTTCAAATCACTTAAATGATATCTTTATACATTGAAATAAAATGTAACATATAATGCCATATCTAAATGCTTCCAAAAGCATTAAACAAGGTTAAAAAATTCCAAGGCACATGATCTTCTCTACTTACCTCATTCTGCATTTTAGTCCACACATGCTCAATACTCACTAGTTTTCAAAGGCATCATAAAGCTCAAAAATACTTGGCCAATATGGTCGACCTCCATAGTTCTTGGAAAGCATATTCCAAGTCACATGATTATTGGTCAGAAATCAAAGGCATCACATGTGTAACTTGGAACACTCCATATGTTGTATTGTTTGAGGACTTGGCAATGTTTTGAAATAAGGGGAAAAAACCTTACGGCATAAAATGTCTAAGTCAAAACACAAGTTTCAGCCCCCATGCATTAACACATGTTTTCAATTTTAAAAACATGGGAAAAAAATCCCATCCCCATGGAATAGGGTCAAACCCTAATCATCAAAACACCAAAACAAAGGGAAAACACCATCATTTGGTCATTGAACAATTTGGAACATGATGTTGTTGTCGTGGAGTTTGAGCAAGCACAGAAAAATGGAGAATTTCCACAAGTTTTGTTGTCATTTCATGATGGAAACAATTTGACAGCAGGTAAAGGTTAATTCTATTGTTCAAAATCTACATTTTTACACCATTTGGAGGCCATTACAGAACCTACAGGCCGCGGCCATGGACATATTGCTGACCCATATGCATCATTTGTTCTTTTTGTTTTTTGTTTCATTTTGTTCACAGCCGCCATGAGAACTCTAATGATGCTTTGTTAGAAGCAAAAAGCTTGAAATTTTGCAAAAAAATTATGAGCAAAAGTTCCAGGTGAGTTAAATCGACTCCATTCTTGTAGATTCTAAGAAAAAAAACTCCCATTTTGTTTCCAGTTTGAGAATACAACACAAAATGCTTGTTTCTTTTCTGCACTTGTTAATGAGGAAACTCCATTATTGTTTCCTTGTCGCTTTCATGAAGAAAAAAAAACTTCTTGGTCACGGCCATGGATAGAAAATAGTGTATTTTTCATGTATGGCTTTGCTTCATTTTAAAACCCCAAAATATCTTTTTTATTCTCTTCTATATTAGCAAATTTCTTAAACCAAATGGGTTTTTGATATGTAGAAGAAGAAAGATGGCCTGTGAGCTCGGCCTCCATTTTTAAACTAGGTTTCCTCTTTATTTCACAATTTTTGTTCCTTTTGCAATCTAATTGAAAAATCCCTAAGTGGGTTTTTTGTTAGCACATATATTTCTAAATTTGCAACTCTTTTCAAATGAACCCAAGTGGGTTTCTTGGTTTCTTGAAGAAACTCAGATTTGTTGTACAAATGCAAATGAGTTTTGTAAATACACTCCTTTTTTGTAATCTATAGCAATGTTGTTTCCCATTTTAAAACCCCAAGTGGGTCTTCCATATATTGCAGAAAAAGGGGTCTACTTGGCCACGATCTGCATGAAATGGTTTCCATCTGTTATTTCTGAAAAATGTACACCATTGTTGTTGCCTCTGCATTAGCTTCTCATGGTGAACCCAGATGGATCTTTTCAATTTGAAAGAAAACTTTGATTATGTTGCAAAATGATTCAATGCCATTGTACAGGGTGTGTACAATTGAAAACTCCAATTTGTAGAAAAATTTGTCTTTTCATTGAGCATTTGAATTGATTTTGTGAATGCACTTCCTTCTCCTGTAGAATCTCTTTGAAAACTGAAACCCCAAAGTGGGTTTTCCATTGTGAAGAAACTCCTGCATCTGTCATTTCCCTTTGAGAGTATCATACTTTGTCCTTTATTGATGATACCTCCTCATGTTGTTAAACACTCATGGTAACCCCTTTTTATGCCTCAAAACACTTTGACAGAACACCACTATATGAAACTTGGCACCATGATTGTCACTGTACATATCTAGCAAGGTGATTGTAATGTTTTCTAAGAGGGTAATGTTCATCTTCATCTTTGAAACACTGCTCTTGACATTCATGAAGTGGCTTATTTCTTTTCACAAGATAATTTTGTTATCGCATTGTATTCCGTTGGTCACTTCTATTCATGTAATCTGTCTTTTATACGAACTTGTGATACATGCCTTGCTGTGACTGTTACATTTTGAATATAAATGACAATATTCATGTTCATTGAATGTGGTTGTCTATGCATCATAGCACTTGTACTTATGACTATCTTCATGATTGTAACTGTTCTAGGTTTGCATGCATTGAAACAACTTTTTAAAGGCACCCTTACATGTCAATTGTGCATTGTATCACCATTGTTTACTTTCACTGATAATGACAATGACCTTACTCACTACACTTACTTTCACAAATGCACCTATGAATAAACATTAACAATTCCATCTGCCTCCAATGATAAGCATTCTCTGGTTTATTCTTGTTTGTTTCCTGCAGCTTTTGCAAAGGTGTTGTCATATTCACTTGTATCATGACCTTGGCCTCAAAGGGGTCACCTTGTGTTGTTTCATGATTGAATCAACCATTGCTTATGATTGTATTGATTTGAAGCTTAGTGGTTGTTCCTCATGATCATAACTCCACATTGATTTTCTCCATTGTTGTTTCTATCACTTCATTGTTTGAAAACAACAGATTGTGCAGCCAATGGTGACAATATTTCATGTCCATTAAAAGTCACACTTTGTAAGTTGTGAAACTTGACTGCTTTTCCATTTCCATCAATAAAGCTATTGTCAACTACATATCACTTGTGGAGGTAATCCTTGGGTCTGAGAAACTTCAAGAAATGTAGATGAACATTGATCATTATGTGACACTGAATAGGGCAGTTGAAAATTTTTACTACCCTTCCTTTCTTTTTCATTTGTAATGTCATCTCTTGTGACCATTTCTTGTTTTCCTTCAGTAAAGTCAAAAAAACATTTTTGTTGTCCTGCATGACATGAGAACACATGTTGTTGTCCCTACTTTCATGGCTTCCATAATAATGCTTGTTGTCCCACATGAATTTACTATCTGATCTCCACAACATTTGTTTCCTTTTTTATCCTGTGTAAGAAATAATTGTCTCCCCACTTTGATCCTAGTGGGAAGACACATGTCCCCTATGTTGGTGACCTAAAAGCTCACCGTCCTATGTGATGTGTGGCTATCTAATAGGATCAAGATGAGAGGGACCTAACAATACTCTAGATTGCTCTCTCATTATTTAAGAGATGCATAATTGAACTTGATGCATCTTTTGAATCAGATAATGAAATTTGATCAACTGATGTGATTCCATATTGATTTAATGCATTCATAAGATTTAAATATTTGATCAAGTTTCTCAATTTCCTTTTTCTTTCAAAGCATGTTGAGCTCTACCCTTGTGGGAGCCACATTTACACCACATGTTGTATTTAATTTGAGTTAGAATAGTAACCAGACTTTTCCTAAATCTGCACATGAAGCAAACAAGTTAGAAAAATAGATGCTTTATTTGGATGTGTTTGATGAATTTGTTGTTTCCCAGGACATCCAAGGTTTGTATGCTTATTTACTACGATTATGGATTAGTTTATGCATACATATGTAGGTGTGTATGTAAGGATTGATATCTTTCATTGCTTAGAGCCCTGCTCTAATATCATTTTTTTTCCATATGCAAGAGCTAGGAGCACTATGGAGTTGGGAAGGACACAAGCAGCTTGGGGCTACAACGGCAGGGAAAGAGAGCAACTTCTCAACCAATCATTCTCAGGCAATGACTAGTCTCCATTCTTATATGCACATTTTTTTTTACTTATTCATGTATAAATTTTTTCTTTATTTCCATTGAATAAGTAAAGTTAGTCCCTTGGCTTGTGAGGGACATTTACACTTTATGATTATCAATAAAAGATTACATTTGTATACATATGATTCTCTTTTCTCATTTTTTGTAATTGCAACATTGAAAAGAAAAAATGTAATCTATTTCATTTAAAAATATTTTTCCATGCATATTAAACCTAGCAAACTTATGGTTTAAACAAACAACACAAAAGAATAAACACTAAACCTGATTTCAACTAAAAGTTAAAAATTGCGTAACATTTTTTGTGACATCTGCTATATGTTTGTCTGTTAAACATGAGACCAGTTGCCTAAGCTTATCTATTGGGCACAAGGTCACTTAGAAAGGTAACACCACTTGAAAACAACATTGCAAATTGCTATAACTCACTAAACTAGCAAGAGACACTTTGAAAACTTATTGAAAACCCAACACTGCAGGATGGAAAACTACCACCTAATTGTGTAAAACAATACTTAGGGAAAACTAAAAAGCATCTAACTAATGAAACTACACTAACCTACTCTAACCAACAAAGAAGCTAGTCAAACAAAACCATTGACAGGCTTTGCAAAATAACACCCCTTTTTAATCAACAATTGATGCATTGCATGATTATGTATTGCTGAAAGAACATGAAACACATGTAGATGTTCAATAGATTGTTGCAACATTTCATAAAAAATGAAAAAGAAACTTACTTGCACCTTGAAAATGATCATGCATATTGATGCCCTGAACTGGATAGGTGAGCTAAATTTGATCACCTTCAACTACAACTCCAAAATCAGATTCTTCTTCAATTGCATCCTCATACTTGGGTGCAAGCATGATCTTTGGTACTTCAGTTGCCTCTAAACTGGCTAAGTATTTGATGGGACAACCCCTTGAATGAACAAAGCTTGGACTCTCTTTGGTGATCTCCTCTTTGTCAAAAAAATAAGGCACCTAATCACCCACTTGCTTTACATATTGTTGTTCCAAATGATCACTCATTCCTTCAATGGGGGAAGGAAAATGTCCAAACAACAAGGTGACTTCTTCCAACACACTTTCAATTAAAACATCAGCTTTAGGCTCTTTTATACACCAAAAAGGAAGCTACTCATAATCCTCATTATCACTCAAAGAAAGACATTCTAACCCAGGCTTGTCTTCTTCAACGAAGGAAGGGAAATGCTCAAACAATGAAGTAGCTTCCTGAAACAAAATTTTAGCTAATAAATCAGCTTCAAGCTCTGGTGTATGGCATAAAGGAAGCTCATCACACCATACAAGACATTACACATCAGGTTCATGAGAAGTTTCTTGTTCAAACTTGTGAACCTGCTGTTAAATTTTAGCATGAGTGCCAAACTCCTCTAGTAGATCTAATTCCTTTTCATCCAATTTTGAACAAAAATGTTCAATTATACCAGTGCACACTTCTTCATAAAGCTCAATATTATCCTTTTCATCCATAGCATGCTCAAAAATATCCAATCTAGTTGTACACTACTCTTCTTCAACCTCATGTTGTTGACTTATGACCAGATATATGCTTTCCTCATCATGCTCAATGGAGCATGGAAGATCGTCAAACGAAGCTATGAAATCATGGCCTACATCACCTTTTTCAACCTCGTCAAGTTGTCCTAATTCTTGAACTTGCAACTCACCATACTACTTGAGGTATTCTTGTTGTTCTGAAACTACATTTGGAGTGGGAAAACTCACACCTTCTTCATTCCAAATTGTACATTGCTCTTCTTGGTCATCCTTTTCTACCATTTCACCTTGCTGTCCTATTGGAACATTTTTACCATCTTGGAGAACAACAGGAGGATCATCAACTAAAACATTGTAAGATATATTTTGAGAAATCTTCTCATGTTCATCCTTTTACAATTGTAGCCTATATTCCTCAGCTAAATGCAGTGAGTTCACACTTGTGGCCCCCTTCTTCTCTTGTATAGTAGACGCTAGAACCCCACAAGGTAGAGTAGATGGCCCTTCCCAACTTGGAAACTTACGGGTAGAAGGCTCATTGATAGGCTCACTAATGGGCTCAAAAGATTTCTCTTGTTCAAAACTAGGGAACTTATACTTGGAAACCTCTTTATTAACAGGATGATTCAACATTGCAGGAAGAGTTGAGCTGAAGCTAGGAATGGAGGGGGTTTCTTGGGTTTCATTCCTTTGTTGGCATTGATGGTCTAAATAAGCTTGACTACTTTTCACTTGAGTAGACAAAAACTTCATTTGCTCCTCTTTAGCAGCTATCTCCCCTTCAAGACCTTCAAATTGCATCCTATTTGTCACCCACTCTTGATCATAACCAAAGGATTGATCAACCAAATCTTGTTGCTGAGAGATAATCCTTTTCTACTTATTGATGTCAACCAACATCCAATATGTTTGAGAGAACACCTTACTAGCATCACTAATCTTCATATGTTCAAGTTGTTGGCTCAAATCCCACAACACATGGTTAAGCTCTTGGATCAAGTCCAATACATTCTGGTAAGTCTTGAGGCTGATTATGTGAATAATCATGCTGGTTAGCATCAAAAATATCTTCATGAGGTTGATTTTGATCATACATTGGCTGATATTGAGATTGAGCAGGGACGGGAGGGTGGAAAACATGATGGGACTGTTGGTAATATGCAGTAATAGGGGCATTTGCAATGAAACCAACAATTTGTTCCGTGTGATGTGGATGGTAAGAGGGAATACATACATTATTTTCATGGAATGGTGGGTAATTAGCAGTTTCATGATATGTTAGGTGATATGGCATGTTTCCATGAAACATAGACATGCTTATTCATTTAGAAGCTAGAAAGATAAGCAAAATTAGATCTATTTGAAACTAACCAACACTGGATCATACTGAAACCAGTGAAAACTTATCAGAGTCGCTAGGTATGTGTTGAGAATGCCTCCAAAAGGATTAAACTACTATTGTACACACCAAACAACAACAATAAAATACATTAAAATGAACTAAGAAGCAATTCAATGTCCCACTAGGCATGCCCAAACTTTTAGTGATCCAAATTTGCACCCTAATGCTAAGCTTTGAATAAACTCAACAAATTTGGATGTAACATGGGACTGCTTTCAGGTTGTGGGTATCCTATTTGAAAGCAGACCTCCAATGATAAGGGTTGGCCTCCCCTTTTGATGCCACCTAACTATTAATCTCTAAGGTAAAGGGTAAGAATTTGCATGAAAATAAACCTAATGCTAAAAAAAAACTAAGGTGATGCACCAAAACAACCTATCACATTCAAATTAATATCATAAAGCTTGACTCACACAACTCACTTTCCAATGCAGTTTATATAAATAATTCATAATGAGGTCTATAAACAGTGCTTTTAAAAAGAAAATAGGGGATTCAAATTTACAACACAACTTATAACTTGTAAACATACATTTTCTACTAAATAGATACATAAACATGAGACAAGTTTGCAAGGAAAGATGAATTTTCACAAGACAAACTAATCAATCATTAATGGCATACCATGAAACATGAAGAGAGAAGATAAAAATTCTCTACTTTATTAATTCAAAGTGTTTATTGTATAATAGGCCCATCTGAGTTACAATACTGCTCCATGAAAAATAGCTTCAAGAAACAAAGCTATCATATTGCTGGAAAGAAAGAACTAGCTCCAAATTTTCAAAATGAACATATTTAAGTAAAAACCCACCAAAAACCCCTCACACAAGTCCTTCTAGAAGGCTCGGATGCAACAGAAAAGGAAAAAAAGAACCTTCTAGAAACCCTCCAAACTATCCTCCACATGAAGAAAATTTAAGCCAAGTCAATAGTCACACAAAAAATGTGACAAAAATGCCTCCAAACAGCCCCCTCTTCTCTAAAGTTAGTCAAAACAACCTCTCACACATTCCTCATGTCTGCAAGTCATCATTGGTCTTCACACAAGTATTGACCCACACTCTCCTCATGCAATATGTGTGTTTTGAAAACTCAAGACTCCAAAAAGCATTAAAGATAATGACCTTGATTAAGTGATTCATAAAACATCACTTAACCAAGTCATTTTACATTTCAAAGCACGAAATAAGGGGCCCACCATCTCTTTCAATTAAATTACATTTACATTAAAAAGACATAATAAAAGTGTTTTTCAAATCACTTAAATGATATCTTTATACAATGAAATAAAATGCAACATATAATGTCATATCTAAATGCTTCCAAAAACATTAAACAAGGTTAAAAACTTCCAAGGCACATGACCATCTCTACTTATCTCATTTTTCATTTTAGTCCACACATGGTCAATACTCACTAGTTTTCAAAGGCATCATAAAGCTCAAAAACACTTGGCCAATATCGCTGACCTCCATAGTTCTTGGAAAGCATATTCCAAGTCACATGATTATTGGTCATAAATCAAAGTCATCACATGTGTAACTTGGCACACTCCATATGTTGTATTATTTGAGGACTTGGAAATGTTTTGAAATAAGGGGGAAAAACCTTAAGGCATAAAATGCCTAAGTCAAAACACAAGTTTCAGCCCCCATGCATTAACACATGTTTTCAATTTTAAAAACATGGGAAGAAAATCCCATCCCCATCAAATAGGGTCAAACACTAATCATCAAAACACCAAAACAAAGGGAAAACACCATCATTTGGTCGTTGAACAATCTGGAACATGATGTTGCCGCCGTGGGGTTTGAGAAAACACAAAAAATGGAGATTTTCCATGGGTTTTGTTGTGATTTGATGATGGAAACACTTCGACAGCAAGGTTCATTTTGTTGTTCAAAATATGCACTTTTACACCATTTGGAGGCCATTTCAAAACCTACAGGCCGCGACCATGGACATATTACTGACCCATATGTATCACTTGTTCTTTATGTTTGTTGTTTCATTTTGTTTACAAACACCATGAGAACTCTAAAGAAGTTTTGTTAGAATCAAAAAGCTTGAAAGTTTGCAAAAAAATTGTGAGCAAAAGCTCCAAGTGAGTTAGATTGACTCCATTCTTGTATATTATGAGCAAAACGACTCTCATTTTGTTTCTAGTTTGAGAATAAAGCATGAAATGCTTGTTTCTTTTCTACACTTGTTAATGAGGACACTCCATTGTTGTTTTCCTGTCACTTTCATGAAGAAAAAAAAAACATCTTGGCCACGACCATGGATAGAAAATAGTGTATTTTTCATGTGTGGATTTGCTTCATTTTAAAACCCCAAAATGTCTCTTCGATTCTCTTTTGTATTAGCATATTTCTTAACAACCCAGATGGGTTCTTGATATGTAGAAGAAGAAAGATGGCCTGTGAGCTCCACCTCCATTTTTAAACTAGGTTTCCTCTGTATTTCACAATTTTTTTTATCCTTTTCAATCTCATTGCAAAACGCCTACGTGGGTTTTTTTGTAGCACATATAGTTCTGAATCTGCAACTTTTTTCAAAAGAACCCAAGTGGGTTTCTTGGTTTCTTGAAGAACCTCAGATTTGTTGTAGAATTGCAAATGGGTTTTGTAAATACACTCCTTTTCTATAATCTATAGCAATGTTGTTTCACATTTTAAAACCCCAGGTGGGTCTTCCATATTTTAAAAAAAAAGGGGTCTATTTGGCCACAACCTGCATGAAATGGTTTCCATTTGTTATTTCTATAAAATATACACCATTGTTGTTGCCCCTGCATTAGCTTCTCATGGTGAACCTAGATGGGTCTTTTCAATTTGAAAGAAAACTCCGATTAGGTTGCAAAATGATTCAATGCCATTGTACAGTGTGGGTACAATTGAAAGCTCCAATTTGTAGCAAAATTTGTCTTTTCATTGATCATCTGAATTGATTTTGTGAATGCACTTCCTTTTCCTATAGAATGTCTTTGAAAATTGAAACCCCAAAGTGGGTTTGCCATTGTGAAGAAACTCCTGCATCTGTCATTTCCCTTTGAGAGTATCATACTCTGTCCTTTATTGATGATACCTCCTCGTGTTGTTAAACACTTATGGTAACCCCTTTTTATGCCTCAAACACTTTGAAACAACACCACTATATGAAACTTGGCACCATGATTGTCACTGTACATATCTAGCAAGGTGATTGTAATGTTTTCTAAGAGGGCAATGTTCATCTTCATCTTTAAAACACAAGTGGTTTCTTTCTTTTCACAAGATAATTGTGTTATCGCACTATATTCCATTGGTCATTTTTCTTCATGCAATCTATCTTTTATAGGAACTTGTGATGCATTTCTTGCTATGACTATTACATTTTGAATGTAAAGGACAATATTCATGTTCATTGAATGTGGTTGTATATGCATCATAGTACTTGTACTTATGACTATCTTCATGATTGTAACTATTCTAGGTTTGCATGCATTTAAACAATTTTTGAAAGGCACCCTTACATGCCAATTAGGCATTGTATCACCACTATTTACTGTCATTGTCAATGACAATGACCTTACTCACTACACTTACTTTCACAAATGCACCTATGAATAAACATTAACAATTCCATCTACCTCCAATGATAAGCATTCTCTGGTTTATTCTTTTTTGTTTCTTGTATCTTTTGCAAAGGTGTTGTCCTATTCACTTGTATCATGACCTTGGCCTCAAAGGGGTCACCTTGTGTTGTTTCATGATTAACTCAACCATTGCTTATGATTATATTGATTTGAAGCTTAGTGGTTTTTCCTCATGATCATAACTCCACATTTCTTTTCTCCATTGTTGTTTTTATCATTTCATTGTTTCAAAACAACAGATTGTGCAGCCAATGGTGACAATATTTCATGTCCATTAAAAGTCACACTTTGTAAGTTGTGAAACTTGACTGATTTTCCATTTCCATCAATAAAGTTATTGTCAATTGCATATCACTTGTGGAGGTAATCCTTGGGTCTAAGCAACTTCAAGAAATGTAGATGAAAATTGATCATTATGTGACACTGAACAAGATAGTTGAAAATTTTTACTACCCTTCCTTTCTTTTTCATTTGTAATGTCATCTCTTATGACCATTTCTTGTTTTCCTTTAGTAAAGTCAAAAAAACATGTTTTGTTATCTTGCATGACATGAGAATACATGTTGTTGTTCCTACTTTGATGGCTTCCATAATAATGCTTGTTGTCCCACATGAATTTACTATATGATCTCCACAACATTTGTTTCCTTTTTTATCATGTGTAACACATAACTATCTCCCCACTTTGATCCTAGTGGGAAAACACATGTCCCCTATGTCGAGGACCTAAAATCTCACTGTCCGATGTGATGTGTGATTGTCCAATAGGGTCAAGGTGAGAGGGACTTGACAATACTCTAGATTGCTCTCTCATTATTTAAGAGATGCATAATTGAACTTGATGCATCTTTTGAATCAGATAATGAAACCTGATCAACTTGTGTGATTCCATATTGATTTAATATATTAATAATAGGTAAATCTTTGATCAAGTTGTTCAATTTCCTTTTTCTTTCAAAGCATGTTGAGTTCTACCCTCATGGGAGTGACATTTACCCCACGTGTTGTATTTAATCTTAATCGAAACAGTAACTAGACTTGTCCTAAATCTGCACATGAAGCAAACAAGTTAGAAAAATAGATGCATATTTTGGATGTGTTTGATGACTTCATTGTTTCCTAGGACATCGAAGGTTTTCATGATTATTTAATGCACTTATGGATCAGTTTATACCTACATAGGTAGGTGTGTATGTAAGGATTGGGATCTTTCATTGCTTAGAGCCCTACTCTAATATCATTGTTTTTCCAAATGCAGGAGCTAGGAGCACTCTGGAGCTAGGAAGGACACAAGCAGCTTGGGGCAACAACAGGAGGGAAAGAGAGCAACTTCTCAACCAGTCATTCTCAGGCAATGACTAGCCTCCATTCTTATATGCACATTTTTTTACTTATTCATGTATAAATTGTTTCTTTATTTCCATTGAATAAGTAAAGTTAGTCCCTTGGCTTGTGAGGGACACGTACACTTTATGATTATCAATAAAAGATTACATTTGTATACATACGATTCTCTTTTCTCATTTGCTATAATTCCAACATTGGAATGAAAAAATGTAATCTGTTTCATTTGAATATCTTTTTCCATGCATATTAAACCTAGAAGACTTATGGTTTATCTTTTAAATGTTTAAACGAAGAACACAAAAGAATAAACACTAAACCTAATTTTAGCTGAAAGCTAAAAATCAGGTAACAAGTGACTAAATCCAAATTTTTAGGACGATTACACAACACTCTTCTCTTCCTAGATCTACCTACAAATCTCTATTTCAATCTATCAGTTATCGAGACCTTGCAATTTTCATATTAAGGCACATAGTCTAATAAGGTTAATCAAAGAAAATCAATTATATTTTCAAGGCTCAAAAAGATACAGATCTAGGTTCAATTGGTTGACCTCCATGGTTGAAAATCAATCTAAACACCTTGTTGATCTCCATCTTAATGAAACCCTAGAAAAGGGAGAAAATTAACCCTAGGTTTTATACATTAAACTTAGGGTTCCCTTTTTCTTGTTTCAACTTTCTATTTGACCTATTATATTTTATTGAGTCCCTTGAGAATAGCAAGGTATTGTTGGAGAGGTTTGTTGTGGTTATTCTTCAACACTTGAGGTTTTGATAAAGAAGTGAATCAAGGTTTTCACCAATAAGAGGTGCACTATCAACTCCTGAAAATTAAAAAAATCCACTCAAAAAACTAATTCAATCTATCTATTCAATCAAAATTTTACACTAGAAAACTAAAAAAACTTATCTCTTTGACCTTGACAATGTCATGGCAGCATTTTTATAGTGATTTGGTGGACAATCATCGATGAAATACCTCTCCCACAGAGTAAGCATGCTTCAAACTAGTTGTAGATCGTGACTTGGTTGAGGGAAAGAATGAAAATGAAGTTTTGATGTTATTTTTTTATCCTTATCATGAGTAGAAATAACGTGCTTATATTATAGCATAAGTGTGTTATAATGTGCTCGTGTTATAGCATGAGCATATTATAACACACTTGCATTATGTTCTCTAGGGGGGAAAAAAGTGGGGCGGCCAATTTTTGGTCCCCATCTTTGTGCACACACCTCTTTGATGAATGTTAAAGATTTACTAAATAAGCTAATGAGCATAGTGATGTCTAGATGGTATTCAAAGTATATGGGCCTCTCAACTCCTAGAAGTTGAGTTCATAATTGTATGGTTCTCATGGCTCTTGCAAGGTATTTGATAATTGGGAGAATGTTGGAAATTAAAGTGTCTCAACCTTGAAAATTCCTAACTTCTTTATCGTTTAATATTTTTATATTATTAAATATGTGTGCTCCATCAAATTGGGGTGTGAGATTTTGATTTGACACTTTTTCCACATGTTAGTGCCCTAAAAAATGAGTTTTTCATTATTTTGATTAATAGAGAAAAATGAGTTTTGAAGGGACCCAAAACCCTTTACATCGAGACACAACAAAACACTGTTGATACGAAAAAATATAGCAATTAAATTAGCAGCCAACCAATAGCCAAAACACAACAATCCAATAGATAGAAAACAAACAAGACACATAAGACCTATTTTAGATTTTTCAAGGTGTTAGCCACCTCAAGCTCTTGGTTATAGTGCAGATTAACCATATCCAATAATTCCTTTTCTTCTTCTTTTAAAGTCTTCCTCAAGATGCCCCTAGTCCTTGAACTTGGTCCCTTAACCTCATCCTTCGCAACCTTTTTTCCATTTTCCTTGGTGGCCAGGTCCTTCTCATGTAATTCAGTACAGTAAATTTGATCCTCCCTAAGTTGGCTCAATTTATCCATTAACACTTTTAGGGAATCCATGCTATTTTTGATGGATGTGTAGCTAATATGCATCAGCTTCTTGATGTCAACATTGATCTCCTTAATTCAAGAGCATCCATTTCTTGAATGCGGCTCTCATATTCAGATTTAAAATCCAAAAAAGAGCTTTCCAAATCAACTATTCTTTCAATGAGAAAGTTTGAGGTAGCACCTTTGGGATGATTAACATTCTCCTTCAGACTCCTAATCTTAATATTCACTTTATTGAACTCTTTCAACACCCACTTGGCTAATTTGAAATTGCAAGTGGCCCTATTTCTGGCCATATCCAATAGCTCAAGCATTGAGGTATTATTCTCATCCATATATGAAAAATCCTTCAAGAGGGGATGGAAATTGGTCGCATATTTAGACTTATAAGGGCTCAGTTCCATAACCACCTTATCTACACCACCATCACTACCTTTACCAGCCAGAACATCCTATTGTGAAAGCTACTGGGCTAGGGACTCTACCACATCCAATGAAGCAAATTTATTAGTGACAGCTTGGTCCTCCACTTGACGTGAATGGGAACTCTCCTCCCATCCCTTCTCAGAACTGCCATGCTCTGAACTTTGCACCTTGGATTTCCTACTACACACTTGCCTTTGTTGCCCATATCTCAACTACACATTACCTTCATCACTCAACTCAGACCCTTCTGCATTCAACCCTTGGACTTTCAATTTTTTAGTCGAAATGGTCTTCATTGAATCCCCCCTCTTTCACTTCTTACTAGGAGATTCAAAAGGAGAGCAGGAAACCTCGACCACATCCTCCACCTTATAATCCTCATCCCCAACTCCCTCCATGTCCAACCCAGGAGGAGAATCAGAGGAAACAACCTTGTCCTTACCCTTAATAGCCTTGGTCGGGATGTTAGCCCTAACAGGCTTCATGATGAGCAAGATGAGTCCTTCATGAAGCATTGGTTTCTGGTGGTTTTTCAAATGGGCATAAATCAAAACCTCTAGGGATGTAAGGATAAAAATGGGAAAGAAACATGTAGGTTGTGTCTAAAATGATTAAGAAGGGTAAAATGATACCCTAAAATTGCAAAAAAATGGCCATCAAGGGTGACATGCCTCATCAAAACTTTAACTGCATCTTCCCATATGCACATAAGCGAAAGTCTATCATACCCCCAAGATAGAAGTTTAACCAAAACATCCTTTTTCATTGTTAAAATATGTCAATTTAGTGCTATAATATCATGGACGGACGATTTTTAAGGATATTATGGTAGATTCTATAGCAACTATAAGAGCTCAAAATAGGGGAGAGTGCTTTAGATGTGATAATCAAAATATATGACAAATAATGGTAGATTCCTTACAATGTGGAAGCTTCGTGCTATTCCTAGAGGTTCCACATGTGTAAGGGGTATGATAATTTGTGCCTCTATTTTTATGAGCTAGTTTTTGAGTTTGTATGACTATTTTTGGCACCTAGTTTTGGTCCATTATATTAACACTTGGTTTATAATAACATTTGTGGTATTCTATATTATATTTACCTATAAATTGAGGCTTTGGGATAGTAGTTTGTTTATTGAATTTTCAATTATTGAATCTCTACTAAAATGTTGTTATGTTTCTCATGTATTATACATTGGTGGATACTCCTATGAAAGCTTTCTTTGCAAGTATATTATAACTATTTAATTTTTAAAAACTAATATATTTCAAGCTTCTTTGGAGTGTGGGGTTTTTCTCCCGAAAGGGTTGTGGTATATTGCTTATTTCAATTTTATATGTGATTCCACATTATTTATGTATTAAGTTAAAATTAAATTTGAAATATTTGCATATTCTCCTCTCAAGATTTAGTGTAGGAAGTTTCTACAAATTTAGCTTCCTTAAAAACTACAAATGATTGGTAGCTATTTTATTTTTATGGAAACAAATGTGTGTGTTATTTAACATGCCCATGTTATGGCTTTATATTTTTACCAATCCATAACACATGTATAATATGTTTCTTTTAATATAACACTACCGTATTATGTCTTTATATTTACCAAGTCACAATGCATGTTCATTATGCTTATTTCAACATAACATAATCATATTCCTTTTAAAGTTATTGATTTGGTCACTTTTTATCTCTCAATTTGGTACATTCACCTTTCAAAATTATTGATAATAGTACTAGATATTGAAATATATTATCTCTTGTTAAAGTTTCAAAGCATTTAAAATTATAAATTCAACACCTCATGAATGTTTGCATGTAATTGTCAATGCTAATTCACATTAAGTTATTTTATACCTAATTTTATTTATTTTTAATATTAAACAAATCTATCTAGAAGACATAATTAAATAGCCAATCATAAGAGTTAAGAGTTGTTATGGTGTTATGTTGTGAGGTGTTTTGGTACTTTTATTTATTATTTGTATATTTATGTACTAGTAACTACTATATTTGTATCTAAAGCTAGAAAAAAATATTATATTAAAGACTACATAGCTAATTTAATTATATTGTTGATACTATGAATCTTAAATGATAGCTCTAAACTCTTTTTTTTTTTAAGAAGACCTACTATATTTTTTCTAAGATTTAGATTTACCATTTAGAATCTTGAAGGATACAATTAAAAGTACACACAACCAGATCCTCTTCAATTAAAAAGATTAAAAGTGCTTTTGAATATTAAAAATCTCTCATGTACAATTAAATCCAAAAAATCTCCTTCTTAATCTATTTTGATAGTTTTTCACATATATAACTTAACTACAAAGAGGTGCTAAAATTTTGGTAAAATATAGATTTAACATTTAGAAATGTAAAGGTTACAAAGTTAAATTATGTTGGAAAAGTATTATATATTTTACATATTGTAATTTTCTAATTCAAAAAATACATAATCTTTTTTAGGAATTATTTGTGTCATTTTGAGTATTTAAATATTTTCACCCATGTTTTAAAGCATTCATATATATTCGAAAAATCGCTATGACAATTCCACCCAAGTAACATAATGTTTTTTAATATATATTTTGTAAAATTGAATTTTTTAAATAATTTTCACCTACATTATTTTGTGTTAGATTTGGTTAATAGTAATTTTTATTTCATTTCAATTATTTTAAACGGCATTAATGTTTTTAATACATATTTTGTGAAATTTGATTTTTTGTAATTTTCACCTCGCCTTATTTTTGTGTTAGATTTGGTTCATAGTACTTTTATTTTCATTTGCATTATTGAAAAATATTTTTATTTTTATTATCATCAATCAAATCCTCTAAAGTTAATGCGATACTCAAATTATATTATGTACTAATATTTATGTACTATTAAAACTACTTTCCATGCCTCATTTATTTGTAATAATTGTTTTTGATAACAAAACAACAAAAAAGGGTAATTATTTATATTTACATTAATTGTTATGGTGGCAAACTAGTTTTACTATTTAATAAGTGGGAATAATATTTGTACACTCTATTAAAATGTTTAAAGATTTCTAAATATTAAAAATCTATACAGTTAAATTCAAATGCACTCTCAATCTATTAGAAATATGTTTTGAATGTATATTTATTTGTAAAAAGAGATGTTGAATTTTTTGTAGAACTTATATTTGTCATTTAGAAATGAGTTGAAATATATTGATAAGTGTTGTATATTTTCTATGTTTTAATTTTTCAATTAGAAAAATGTATTAGAATTTTTAGAAAAAATTAAGATGTTATTTTATTTTTGAAATTTAATCCCTCGGATTAAAACACTTATGTATAAATTTAATTGAGTCGAGTTTCAAAAAGAGATTCATTATTGTATTGGAGAACAATCGAGTCATGCAATAGTGAAAGATTTAATTGAATCGGGTTTGAAAAAGAGATTCATTATTGTATTGGAGAACAATTGAGCCATGCAATAGTGAAAGATTTAATTGAGTCGGGTTTTTTATTTGAAAGGGTTATTTCAAGTGAAAATATTGCATACTATCTTTGGTTTTCATTCCTCTATTTTTTGTTTCAAATAGTATATATGCTACTTATGTTGCATAGATTTATTGGGTTTCCATTTTTCTACCAAAGACACACTACTGAATTTTCTCCAATAGATTAAGAAATCACAAACTAATTTTACGATTTAAAAAGTCAAAAATATTATACTTTTATAATTTATTAAAAACTTAACAAATATTTTTAAATATTAAAAAACTCTTTCACAATTAAAACTAAAAATACTATCTAATATGTGCTGAGATTTTGGATTGTAACTGTGTGTGATCTTTTTTGCATCAAGGTTTCCCATCATAATCAATGATCCCTCATCAGGATGCTGAGTATAGAGAATGATCATGGATCATGGAGTATGATCTGAAACATTGATGCAAAAAAGATCTCACACAGTTACAATCCACAAATCTCAGCACTAATTAATCATGGACTGTGGAAAGTTCATGTTTCAGATAAATTTAAATCCACAAAAAGACATATTTGAAGAAAATTCTTTCTGGAAAATTCTCTTTTTATTGGCTCTTGGCAGTTGGCCTTCGTTAAATCAAAATAATAGTTTGATGTACTCACCGTGACAGAAGAGGCAGAGCCGACTGTGAGTAGATGGAGAAAGAATAAATCAGTTTTCATTGTTTTAAAATTCTTGTCGCCAATGGGGACCCATGAAGAGGATTTTTCAATCCACATAATTTCATTGGAAAACATCTAATTTATGAAGATTTGGAGAAAAAAATGTCCTTTCCAACTAATAAACTTTTCAAAAAAAAACCTTAAAACCATTCTTGCCTTAGAAATTTTCAGCTCATTAACTGCTCTATAAAATCTCTGGGACCGCTTCATTATGGACCATAGCCTTACCGGCCAGACCATAACTGAATGAGATATCAATTAGCTTTGAGGTTGAGCCAGGAAGAAAAAGTTTTCTTCAGATTCCAGTTCTGGAACCATGATAAATGTGTACCCAATTACAGGCTGGACAATTCCCCTGGTAATGGGCATTCATCTTACTGCACAGATGCCACTGTTGAATGCATTCAGCTGTCAATGTTGAAAGCATTCAGCATTCAATTCGGTGGTGTATACAAGAGCTGAATTCAAGGCTAACGAACAGACATTTTCTTTGAAACCAGTGCAATCATTGAGATGTAAGAGATTGCTTTGCTAGCCATGTGTTTACTTACAGGTCACTCTCCATGGTATTAAAGTATCATCTACTTAGTCGGTTCTGTACACTAACCAGCTACACAGAGTTTACTGATCATGGTACTTTACTGGTCAACTAGGGCAAAACTAAGTAGTATTTATCTCCCACAGGAATTTGATATGATAGTTAATTGGGTGCAAAAACTTAAGGCAGACCAATTGGGTGCAAAAACTTAAGGCAGACCAAATGGGCGTCAAAGCAAACAGAGTGTTCATATGCTTCGTCCTCATTACCTTTTTCTGCATCCTTGCAGAAGGTTAGTGTCTTATATTTTCTCATTTTCGTTTTGAATATTTTTTCCCTGAATGATGTTAGATTGATTACAGAGTACACTCTCTAACGTTAGCACAAACAGAACAGAGGCCTGATTTCAGAAACATTTGAAAATCTTTCCTTTTGTATTCTTGGGCCAGGAGGAAAGCACTTATTTATGAAAGAAGCAAAGAAGAATGTGCACTGGAAAAGGAAAGATTATGACTATATAATTGTTGGGGGAGGAACAGCAGGGTGTCCTCTTGCTGCCACTCTCTCTCAGAATATGTCTGTACTTCTTTTGGAAAGAGGCGGATCTCCATTTGGTAACGCAAATATAACCGACATTCACAATTTTTATACAAATTTGCGTGACTGTGAATCGCCCCACACGCCCACCCAGGAATTTATATCTGAGGATGGGGTAAGACTCAACTCGTTCTCTTTATTGTAGAACTCAGGAGCAGAATTTATAGGATGTAATGGATAATAAGTAGATGTATGATAGTTTTTGGTTTTAACTGTATATTTTTTAATATTTCGGATTATATTTATTGATTCATGTAAAAAAAATCTTAAGGAGAAAGAACATAAAACAACGTGAATCCAATGATGGATTAGACAGCAGAAAAAATCTTAAATAGAGGCAAGGGGTAAAAGTAATGACCAGGAAACAGGACAAGAGAAGAAAGGGGGTAAAGCAATATGAATCCAAAGGATAGTGAAATGAAAAAAGAAAGATCAGTTGTCTATTAGTTGGGTAATAATTATCCAGTAGATTGGTTGTTTCAATGGGAATTGGGAACACACTAATTTTCAATAATTATAGTGTAGCTGTTCACAGTAAAGGTATAGTTTTCGATAACGACTGTCATGCCTTTCAATAACTAACTTTACATCTGCACTTTTTTGTTTGTTGAATTTAGTAAGAGCTACACTGGTGATTGAATTGAGTAATAGCTAATTTGAGTGTGTACCAGGTGATCAATGCAAGAGCAAGAGTTTTGGGAGGAGGCACCTGCCTCAACGCAGGGTTTTACACCCGTGCGAGTCCAAGTGAGGTGAGGACCATCGGATGGGAGCCAAGCTTGGTGGAGCAGTCTTACCGTTGGGTGGAAAGTACAATAGCTCATCGACCGAAACCAAATGAATGGCAGAATGCAATAGCCGAAGGTCTAACGGAGGCAGGGATTTCTCCTTACAATGGCTTCACATATGACCACATTCCCGGCACCAAGCTTGGTGGGACACTTTTTAATAGCTCTGGACACCGCTCTACAGCCGCTGATATTCTTGTTCAGCATGCCAATCCAAAAAAACTTACTGTTTTGCTGTATGCAACGGTTCAACGCCTTATTTTTTCTACCAAAGGTATTTTACATGTTCTGCCTCCAGCTATTTCCATATTAAAGAGCAGAGTACCAACTTAAATATGGAATGAAAATGGAAATGAATTGTTTTTATGGTTTCAAATACAGAGCAAATTGTTTTTTGGTCTATATATGACTTATAGTATATGAGACTGTTTTGTTTTAGGGTCACAAATGACTGTAGTATATAAGACTGCTCCAGACTTCTATCATACAAAAGATAATTAAGGCTGTGGTCTGATGAAGGAGGGCTTCTTAAAAAAATTTAGTGGGTGCTACTGAGATTTTTTAAGATTATTTTTAAGTGGATGGTCTTATAAATTTTGTAGTGTAGTTTAAGCTTAAAAGTTTAAGTTCTTAAATTTATGAAAGCTGGTGATCTCATGAATTTTATTATTTTGCATATTCAATTCAACAGAATAAATAAATACGTGATAGAAAAAAGTCTAAGCTGGTGGGACAATTTCTAACTCCACCTCATTTGCACCTGCTTAAATTTTTTAACTAAAAATAGGGACTGCTATTATTAAGGAAAAGATTGAAATTAATCCTATAATATATTTCTTTTGCTTCAAAAACCCACTGCTCCTTCAAAATAGATCCTAAAACCTCCTCATAAGACCACACCCTAACTGTCCTTGAAGTAAGCGAACATATCCTACACCCTACAGAATTTGAATTTCTTTATAATTTGAAGCTTGCTCTGGATACTTGCAGGAAAAACGAGGCCAAAAGCGTATGGGGTTGTTTTCAGAGGTAGAGATGGAGCTAAGCATCGAGTCTTTTTGAAGAAACGTAACGGTGAGGTTATAATTTCTGCAGGGGCTCTGGGAAGCCCGCAGCTGCTTATGCTCAGTGGAATTGGGCCTGCAGAGGAATTGAAGTCCATGGGAATAAAAGTGATAATGCACAAGCCTGCAGTGGGGAAGAATATGGCTGACAACCCCATGAATCCCATTTTTGTTCCCTCTACAGTTCCTGTCGAGCTCTCTCTCATACAAGTAGTGGGTATCACCGAATTTGGATCCTTCATTGAGGCATCCAGTGGATATGGATTATCTGCTGAGGTATGTATTAAAACATTATTCATTTCATGTATAGATGTATGTCTGTTCTGTGACTAACTTGCACCTTGTGGTGGAAAACAGAATATCATGAATAAGGGAGGAATTATTCTAGAGAAGGTGAACGGTCCACATTCCAGGGGTTATCTGAGATTGAACAGTACCAATGCTGGAGACAACCCGGTTGTGAGATTCAATTATTTTGAGCACCCAGTGGATCTGCAGAGGTGTGTGAAAGGAATAAGGACCATCCAAAAGGTCATACTGTCCCGTCCTATGAAACAATTCATACCCCCCAACCTAAATCTGACCCAGATTATGAGTTCAACCTATCAACGTCCTATAAACTTGATTCCTAGGAAAACAGGCGAATCAAATTCATTAGAGCAGTTCTGTAAGGATAGAGTGACAACAATTTGGCATTACCATGGAGGATGTCAGGTGGGTAGTGTTGTTGATCGAGAGTATAAACTCATTGGAGCAGATGGTGTTCGAGTCATCGATGGATCCACTTTTCTTTTCTCTCCAGGAACTAATCCTCAGGCCACTGTGTTGATGCTTGGAAGGTGTGCTTCTTTTTTCTTCCTTTACTCTTGCACAGATTGTCATGCTCTTCTGATGTTAAGTAAAATAAAATATATACTGTCTTGTGATTGTGCAGATACATGGGAGTGAGGATTCTGAGAGAACGATTGGGCAGATTAGCTGGAGTATAATTTGCAGTACCTGACATAGAGCACCTCCCTATTCTATTCCTATTCACCTATGGCATTCTCTTCAAACTGTTGAATTTAGGGGTGTGTAGCGACAGGCAACATGATTCTTTGATAGGTTCTTTAATACTATAGTGGACCAAAGTTATGTTCTTAAAGTGGATGTATTTTCAACTATTAATATAGTGTACACTTTTTTAAAGAGTAACACATCACTATGGCAACAGTTCAATGGGTGGAGATGGTTGTGAACAGTTTAGTACATTAAATTAATGATATCAAGTTTCTATAATTTATATTGTAGTTCTGTTTAATTTCTGGATTCAATTGTGAACAGTTTAGTACGTGTTTTGAGACATTCTAATAGAAAAGAATAGGTAATTATACTGCGAATATTTATCGAGTTCTTTCTAATAGTACTTTCCACCTTGTGGTCACTTATTTCTAAATTTTTCTTATATATATATATATATATATAGAAATATAGAAAAGAATAGGTAATTATACTGCTAATATTTATCATACGGATTTCTTTCTAATAGTACTTTCCACCTATATATATATAGAGAGAGAGAGATTGATTTAATTAATTTCAAAAGTAATGTGGTTTACACATAAAATCTATTATATTGACAAAGTTTATATTTTCATTAAGCTTATTAATATTAAAGAAATATTAGAATGTGATCAAGACATTAAAAGCAATTTTGAACAACCATAATCAAAGTAATGTTTAAAAAGCAATGATTTCCATCAAATTCAATGTCTTCTTGGTCAATAAATAATTACTTTTGAAGATAATATATGGATAGATAAGACAAATCATGGTACTAAATCATATGGATGTATTTATACAATTTAATTGTAAAATGCAATTAAATTTTTAAGAAGATGGAATCACATGAAAATGGAGATTTTATTTATATCATTGAAGATTTTGTTCCAAGCCGAAGTAATTGCTACTGCTTACAAAAATGAGAGCAAGCTACCTAATCTACCTCTCTTTGTTTCCATAAAGTTACAACATTCTACAAAAGTGAGAAAACCACCTCATCCACCTCTCTTTCTTTCCATAAAGTTACAACATTCTACAAAAGTGAGAGAAAACTACCTCATCCACCTCTCTTTGTTGATGTAAATGAGACACACAAGAGCCAAAACTAACTCCAATCATTCCAATGAGTCATAGTGAACAACAACAAATCCTATTAAAAACAGTTCGGTCACCAATAATCTATAAAGCATAGGGCTTAACAATCACTAGAGTAACAATCAATATTGGAAACATAGACGTTTAAGACATTACCTTCACAACAATATCATCTCTTCAAATATTGTCAAATGTATGTACACATGAAAAACAATATTTATGTAATCCTATAGAATCAAAATCAAGAGGAAGAACATCTCCAAAAAAGTATCTATTTTTTAAATGGAAATTATGTTGTTTCATCTCAATATACATGTACAAATAAATTTCCATGTATTTCATCTTGATATGTAATGTAAAAATAAATTGAGTCTTCTTAAGCGAAACAAGGAACCCTTTAATATAATAGAATTTTGAAAAGTAATGATATCATAATTTATAATAAATCAAATACATAACAAAAAACATCTAACAAAGTTTACAATTTCTTTAAAAAATTCATGTGTCCATTTAACCATTAGAGCTAATTACCAATATTATTGTCATGGTAGAGAAATCCACCCATATTGCAAGGATGAATAGTAAATTCTAAATTTTCATTTAAAAGTTTAACATATGGATACAAGCACAAACCTATGGCACATTTTCGGCCAACAAATAGTTTAGAGTGAAAGAGTTTCACCCTAAACAATTTCAAGTGAAACCCTTTTGCCCTAAACAACAAAACAAAATTATTTCCCTCAATTGCATGTGTTAACTAGTGGGTTTCAAAGCTAAAGAGTCACGATTGAAAACCCTCACAATTAGTGGTAACCATTTGGCGGGTATCCCTTTGCGAGGCCCACTCATTTTATCTTTTTTAAATTTCCCAATTTGAATATGACATTTCTTTAGTTAGAATGATTTTTTCAAAAAACTAAAAATATTGTTTTCTAGATCTCGGAGTCAAGAATCCAAATATATATATATATATTGATATTGATATTTTGATTAGTTCTAATATGTTTTTAAATAGTGCAAGTAGGTTGTTAAAATAAAAAATTAGGTTGATTAGAAATTTAATATATATATTAAAACTTTTTTTTTAAAAATATATATTGCACTAGAGGAGAGAATCCTCTCTAAAAGGGTATAATTTTTTTGAAAATAATAAAAAATTAGATAATAGTTGACATCAAATGAAAACTATCAAAAAATATACATTAAAAAAAATATGCATCAAAAAAATTATTTTATTTTTCATACTCTAGATATTGAAGTTATCTATTTGGAAAAAAAAATTATGAAGAAAATAAATTTGTTTTCTATTTTTTCTTACGTCAACTCAACGCCACTTTTTCCTAATTTTTTTAGCAATTCAAAATATGCTCTTAAATTTATAGCAAAAATATCAAAACAATTTTTTTAAGTTTTTGAAAAATTACATAAATAAACTTTATCAAGAGTTTTACATTTCATTAGTTTACATCATTTTGAAATTCAAAACATAAAGACCACTTCTATATAGTCAAAATTGTGTGTTGGTTAATTTCTTTATAAAAGTGACACAAGTTTGTACTTTTTCCCATATATCATTTTCTCCCTATGTCTATTTGGTGGATAATTATGTGTTAAGCCCTGCAATTGAAATTTACCAAAAATATATGTACTTGAAAGTAGAATATATTGTCTCTTATTATATTTATGGACTTAATCGTGTATAATAAATAATGTGTTTCTAAAAATAATTGAATGAAATGAATGGACTTAATTCTTTATGAGTTTTTCTTCTAGTTTTTATATATGTGTTGGATTAAGGCTAGATCATGTGGGTTCATTGTGTTACATATGTGTTGGTAAATTGACCCCAAGATATATAAGACAATTGTATAATGTAATGAATCCCTTTGGGGTAATGTAACTAAATTAACTCGACTAGGGTGTAAACTCTTTGGTCAATACATTTCAAATCATTATTCTCGTACACTCTAATACCACAGTCTTGAACTAAATTTGATACAGAAGCTAACTTCTTAGTATCGTAGATAGGGTTGAGTAAGGACTCTATGAGGGTATAGGTAGAGGATAAGTTTTCTCTTAATGTAGCTTGTCCCACTCATTATGAGATGATTACCAAAATCATAAAACCTATGACCCACATATAGATAAGCTTATCATTGGTCTAGCATAGCAAGAGTTAGGGATCATGCTCTTCCAAAAGAAGTATTTGGTTGTAACATAGGGTTAGCCAAATTTCACCAATAACATATAGGTGAAAAATACTAGAAGCTACACAATTTCATAGAGTTTAGATAGGATTTTTCCAATGGTATGCATGCAATGGGTGTTAAGATCTACCCATCCAAAGAGTTTAATATTGGCATTGATGGATTAAAAGAAATGTGTGTGTCTCTTATGTTGTGTTTGACTAAAGCATGGATTCATAATTTTTATTATTAATTTAGTCCAAGTTATTGATAGTATATGGGTAAGTGCAAGAAGTTGGGTCCACAAAATATTCAAAAAGTGGAAGTGTTATTCTCGACTTTCAAGATTTGTCATAGTTGGACTAAAAATTTAAAGCACTTATACATTGAATCTCAAAAAAGTCTACTAATATCAAATTTAATATTTTGAGTCTAGTTTTCAAATATGTAATTTATTCTAATACTCAAATGAAAAATAATTTTTTTAATGGGCATTGTCTAGAAACCACTTTTTAAAAGTAACTTTTTTAGGACCATACCATGCATGTGTATGGACGCCATAATTTGATCTAAATAAAAGTATTTGTCTAACTCCTTTTGGAAAAAGATGTGTAATAAACTGACTATTGATAAGAATATTTTTTATAATTTTTTTCTAAAAAAAATTATTAATTTTTTATTACCCTTAATTGTTGTGTTTGAAAACCCTTGTGTACAAGCACCATAAATTGACCTAAACTAATCATTTTTTGAATTTTTTTTGTTGTGTAACTAATTGTTTGTAGATTGATGTCATATAAAAAAAAATACAAGAAAATCAACAAATTAATTTTTTTTGAAAAATATGAAAACCTAACATTTCAAATTTATGAACAAGTTTGCTTAGAAATTAATTAAAAATAGAAAAACTAATCCAAACATAAAAAAATTACATATTTGAAAACTAGATATCATGATCTATAATGGGTTTTAATTTAACAAAATAATTCTAAAAAAAAATCCTCATCTGCCATATTGCCAAAGTTAATTATTTCTCTTGACATTGTCACAAGACCTTGTACTTGCAAGTCCAAGGCTAAGGGTTAGGTTACCATTCATTTCTTGAGCCTAAAACCAAATTGGTAATTCAAATATTTTTAGAATTGGTACTTGTTTAAGATGGAATCATGAAGCATAATAGGTATACGTTCTAATCTGAGGCTCAAGTCCCCGTTCCTAAATGGGTACTCTCTTTTTTTAAATGGGTACCCGTTCTTGTCAACATTTTTTATTTACATGAAACTTCCCTCTTTGTGGACCCAAATTCTTGCACTTACCCATGTAGGCACTATTCTTGGGTTTATGGTAAGACCATTAGACATCTTTATTAAGTAACTTATATATTTGCATGATGATATAGATGATTAATTTATGTAATGGAAATCTTAATACTATCCTTACATGTTATACTTACACTTTATTTTATGATCATTCCAAGTAGTATGCACAAAATGTTTGTTCATCATCATAATCAGTACATAGAACCAAGGAAAATGATGGGAGCCCCAACGTAGTATGGGAGGCACCAACATTCCCTTTTGGTTAGGATGCACTACAAGAGTAAGTGTTAGAGAACGACGTAATGGAAGATGCATACAATGATTTCACATCAACTTCCTATTGTTAATCAGTCATTATGTATATGTGAGTAAATCATAGTGTACTTGTGTAAAATGGCCTCGGGTATTGTGCAAGTTGGTAGACATATGCCCTTACTAGTGATGAAAAGTAGTAAGGGATGCTTTCTTTTCATCGTAAGTGGTTGTGGATTGGTGAAAAGAATGGGACCCATGATGTCACATGGGATTCACCAACATTCATTTTTTAGATGGGGTGTGAATTACGAGCTTATGTCTTATTGAACTAGGAGGATTTAATGTTTTCAATAAGGTCACAACTACTTTTTGGTAGCTGGCCACTATGTGTATAAATGTGAGGTTGTTAAGTTATTTACATATATGCTTTAAATGCCTACATCATTAGGTTTACTTATGATGTAGGTATAGGGCAATCACCTTGTGTATAGGTGGCATACTCTTGAGCTAACCACCATTTGTACCTATGTAGTGTATTAGAGCTAATCACTTATGTGTGTGACATAAGTGGGAGCTAGCCACAGGGTGATCCCACAATACTGGTTTACAATTTTTGGCCAAATTGGACATTGAACTAAAAAAATTTAACTAAATCTTCACTTTCAGGCACCTATAGCTACTAAAGCTTGAGGAATTTGAAGATGATGGGAACTAGTGATTTGTGACATTTTGTCTG
>VDFB02217506.1:122756-169884 GCA_007258455.2 Sequoia sempervirens
TGTTTTGGCATTATTGGATATTTAGAGTTAAATTGAAAAATTGGAAATATGTTTTAAATTGCACTTTTTGAAAATTAATAAGTAAAATAATTTCTTTTCAAAATTTTGAATTCTTTTTCATTGTAAAAATAAATTTTAGATGCATGAAATTTCATTTGGAAAGTAATTTTGTTTTAAATTTGAAAAAATGAAAATATCTCCAAATTGCAATATATTTAATATATATGAGATATTTATTTTTGTTTTAAATTTCAAAAAATGAAAATATCTCCAAATTGCAATATATTTAATATATATGAGACATTTATTTTTGTTTTAAATTTCAAAAAATGAAAATATCTCCAAATTGCATTATATTTAATATATATGAGATATTTTATTTTAGGGATTTAAAATTTTGGGGAAAAACTCTATTTTAAAAAAATAAAATTTCATATAATTAAAATTTTCCATTTTGGGGAAAAAGATTGCTGAGGCTTGTTTGAATTTGAGGAAGAAGGTTGAATTTCTTGGTGGGCTGGAAACAGATCTGGAAGCACCATTTGATTTCTTCAAGCTTTGGAGAAAAAAATTAGGTTCTTTGATTTTTGTTTCATTTTGAAAGAGTTTTGAACTTTGTTATGCTGTTGAAATTTCTTAAAGATGCTATTTAAAATTCAATGAAAATCCATGACAATTTGTTCAATAATTGCAAACTTCTGTTGAAATTTTGGGAAAGAAAACAAAACAAGAATCAAACAATGGAAAATTTGAAAGAAAACCAAAAGAAAATTACTTTCAAACTTAAAACTTAAAACCAGATCTGTATTGTCAATTTATAGTTTTGTTGCAAAATTTTGTTGTTTAATTTCACAATTTGGCTGTGTATTTTGTTTGGAGTTGCACAACTTCACTGTTAAACAATGGAAATTTATATATATATATATAATCTGCATATATATATGATATATAGTTTTGTTTTGAGTTTTAATCTTGGAATTTTTATTTTTTTTAAATTGTTACCTAGATTTTATTAAAACCCAGAAACAAAGTTTTGCCTATGTCCTTTGTTTTTATTTTGGGTTTGTGTTTTCTTTTACAAATGAAATATGCATAAAAAATAAAATAAAATAAAATATTATTTTATTGTGGAGAGGGGAGGGTCGTAGCCGTGCTTCCCACCCTCACAGCGCCATGGGAGGCGTTGCTCCCACAGGTGCCCCCCTAGCAATGGGAGGCGCTACCTCCATAGACAGCGACCCCCACTGCTAGGAGGGGCCACGTAGCAGCCAAGGGCTGCGTGGCAGCTTCCTCCCCCTTTTGGGAGGGGTCGTGCCCTATGAACTTTGTTTTATTTTTTTTAAATTAAAAATTAAAATTTGTTTTTATATTATTTAATATTATATATATAATAATATATATATATTATATATATATATATATATATTATGTATATATATAGTATGTATATATTCATTATGTATTTTTAAATAATTTAATTAGTTGAATTTAAATGGATTATTTAAATAATAGTTATATAATTAAATATATATATATATTGAAATATATATATACATTAAATGTATATATATAATATATATATTTAATATATATGTGTATTTGAATATAGCTAAATTTAAGTTGATTATTTTTAGCGTAATTGAAATAAAGATTGATTTATTTTAATCAAATGATTTGAATTATCAAGTTGTTTTGACTATTGAATATGATTGAGAAACCTAGAGTAAATTAATGTTTTTCTTTAAATTCCTCAACATCACGAAATCAATCTTATGTATTTTTTTGGATAAATGCAAGTAACGTAGATTGTGTTGACTGGATTTAGGAAATCCTAACCTTAGTTGATTTAATTTCCTAAAGTGCTTTCTAGCGATGTTTTGTTTATTCTCGATGTTGGGGTAATTGGGTCAATTGTTTTGAATTCTTCCAGATGGGGTTTCATTTATTTGTATGGGTTGTCGTTATGATAGTAAACCTTTGGAGTACCTTGGGTAGTGCATCTAAACGTATCCAATATTATGCCCGGTTATTGTGAACAAAATGTGTCAATTTGATGTCTTGCATAGGAGTCATTCTCCTTAGGTCGCACTTGTGTACCCTTGGGTGGAGTTATTCCACGTGTTGTCTTAGAGGAGTGGCTTGCAATGAGGGCCGAAACAAAGTGGTGTCAGGGTAACTCTTTGCAAGTTAGTTAATTCAATGATAATATAATGAACTTTTAGAAGCTTAGGTTGCATCAAACACTTAACAAGATTAATTTTTCCTCGCTCATGAACGCAAGGGCTTGTATAGACTTGGGATGAGACGAGAAGGCCTGGAATGGCAAGGTCATCTATCTTGTCTTTACGAGAGGTATTTGATTCCGCATGAGTGAGCATGGGTGTCAGGATTCGGTAGAGGCCACCAAGATAACCAATAGTGGGGGTCGGAGCCTATGAAGATTCCCAGAGGAGATCCCTTGTTGAGTTGTGTGATGACACTCTTTCTATGACAACAGTTGGTATTTGGTTTTGTGAGTTTGGTCTTCTTATCATTCTCAATCTAATTTATTTATGGAAGCAATGTGACTTATGTCAATGATGTTAGAGTCATACTTGTGTTATTCGTATGGTCGTTTAGTTCATGTGACTGGTTGTGTCAGTGTGAGTTAGCATGTGTCTAGAGGTAGATGGTCTTGCCTAGTAATCCTTGTTACTATCTCCTAGCATGAGGGGTGAGCCTTTGGGTATCACATGGTTGGGAGGAACGTGCATCTTAGTCCGTTGGGTCGTCTTTTTGTTCGTGTGGATGAGATTTCCAGTTGGAGAGCTCGTGGGATCTAGGTCTTTCATGCTTTATTCCTTTCAATTAATATTATAATTTATTACCCCTCTTTGTATCGAGGTGGAAGATGTAATTTGTAACTTTGGACATTGAAATTACCTCATTTGGGGAATGAGTATTGTAATCATATTGTAATTCATATTATTGGAATCATGTGGAATCGCTTATGTCTTTGATGTATTTTTTATCATGTATGGAATGTATGTGCATTTATTTTGGTAAGTAATTAAATGTTATGTTTTAATTCATGTATCTTGTTGGGTTCAAATAATCTCAGTCTCATAGCCTTAGGGGATGTTGGCAATAGGTAGTGAACTTGCATGTTATTTGTACTTAAACAAAAAAAAAATTATTGTGTTTGACTAGTTAATTGCAACTTTCCCTAGGGTTGTGTGGCATGGCATTACATCATGTGAGATATTCCCTAAGGTGTGACCTTTCATATATTGAGCAAAGCCCCTTTGTTGATTTTGTAAATCACCTTTTGTGGTGTTGTTGTTATAACACCCTTGAGGTTTTGGCCTTATCTTGCCATCGTTTATGTACCTCCTTAGGTGAGTTTGGAATTTTTGCTTCACTTTGTTCATGTGCATTGGACTTAGTGTTGCATTGGCATAACATCTTGATCATTTTGTAGCACCTTATCAAATTTATTAGATTATATAACTCTTGGTATGGTTGTTAATGGGTGCACACCTAGTGAATATTGGACTTCACGAGACCTAGTGTGTTTCTTATTTTGCTACTTTGTCTTGGGGGCTCACCTAGTGAATGTTAGACTTCACTAGCCTATGTTTCCTTCTAGTTTTTTATTCACCTAACAAATAGAAGACTTGGTTATTGTGTGAGTCATGAACACCTTAACATGTCCGCCAAGCATAACACACCTTGCTTGCCAGTGGAGCCATGTGTTTAATGAGTGTTTAGCATAGCACAACTTGCTAGCCTTGTGGAACCCATCATATTGGACAGATACCTAGCATAATGCATCTTACTAGCCAGTAGATCCATGTGGATCATGAGTGATTTGGCATAACACAACTTGCTAGTCCTCATGAAAGATTTCTTTTAACTAGAATTTCTTTAATGGATGACATTTGGTATTTGAGACAATTTAAGGCTAAGGTCTCTTTTCCTTATTGACTCAAATTCGTTTAGTACTAACCTTGTGTTTTCTATGTATCTTTTTTGTGTTTTATTTGTGTTTGAATTATGTTTGCATTGTTTTTGCATCGTGTTTGTGTTCATTTTGTTGTCATTTATATGTTCTATTATGTTATGTCATATGCTTTCATTGTGTATGCTTTGTGTTTTCTATCATGTATGTTTGTGTATGTTGTCTTGCCACATTTCATATATGTGTTTGTTCCTTTTTCCTTATGTTATCTTGTCATAAGATCTTAGATCCTAGGGGCTTGCATGCTTCCCCTAGATCCTTAGTCATCCTATCTCTTCAACATTTGGACAATAAGATCCCTCTTGAGATAGATTTTCTACTTTAGTGTGAGTCTGAGAGTAAGTTCATACTCTCACTAAAGTGAGGGTTAAATTTAGTGTCATAAATTGTCACCCTTTATAATTTCACACTATATTTTTTTCCTCTAAATTATTAAGCCTAATTAAATCCCTAATTTCCTAAATTATGCATTTTATAGCCCATTTTAAACAATTTCCAAGAAATTGCAAGCATTGAACAAATACATTTATTTAATGTTTTTCCCCTAACAACTAAAATCCTAGAAAATAAGGTTGAGATTTTGAAGCCCTTGGGTGTTTGATTCCCCCTATTTTATAGGGATCCAAATTTAAATATGTTGATTTTGGAATTTTAACATTTAAAATTCAAGAATTGCAAATGTCGATTATTGGGATCTAATTTATAGGAAATTGAATAAATGTCTATAAATTCCTAGTTATTGCATCATTTAAAATCAATCTAGAAAACTATTGGAAAACTTATGATCAAGATCACTATCAAGCAAGTCAAGAGAAACATTTCATAGCTTCATTGCAGCAATTAAAGATTCAAGCATCATGTTGAATCCTATGTGAGTTTATGCATGTTTATGTTATCATTATCTATGAAGGCTAACCCTTGTTGTACGTCTCCAAGAAATTCAAGCTTTCAAGAAAGCAAGATCCAAGACCTTAAGGTGATGTGCATGACTTTAGTCCTTCAAGGAAGCCATTGAAGGGTGGTGAGTTGCAACACTTTTTTGATTCATCATTCCTTCCTATCATTGGCATTGTCATTGTGGAAATGAAAACCCTAACACGAGGTTTGACTAAGGCAAGCTCCTAAATGGAAAAACCTCTCCTCTCTCTTTGAATATGCAAGCTTCAAGATTGAAGAGGATTGAAAGGAGATTGAAGATCATTTATTCATTTTTGTATTCAAATCCCTACACCTTTTCAACTCGTGGAAACTCACCTACATAATTATTCGATAGTGATCCAACAAATCTAGAGGAAAAAATAAGGATCTCAGATCTGACATCAGAGGACTGTAAAAATAGAGTAGGACAACCCTAAAAGGAAAGAGACACCCTTGGGATCCCATTTCCTCCTATAGTCATCTTAGTGATCCAAATCTGCACCCTAATGCTAAGCTTTGAATAAACTTAGCAGATTTGGATGTAACATGGGATTGCTTTTAGGTTGTGGGTATCCTATTAGAAAGAAAACCTCTAGTGATAAGGGTTAGCTTCCCCTTTTGATGCCACCTAAATATTAATCTCTAAGGTAAATGGTAAGAATTTGCATGAAAATAAACCTAATGCTAAAAAAAACCTAAGGTGATTCACCAAAAAACCTAGACCTATTAACAACCTATCACATTCAAATTAATATCATAAAGCTTGACTCACACAACTCACTTTCCAATGCAGTTTACATAAATAATTCATAAGGAGATCTATAAATAGTTCTTTTAAAAGGAAAATAGGGGTTTCACAATTAACAACACTACTAAACAACACAACTTATAACTTGTAAACATACATTTTCTACTAAATAGATACACAAACATGAGACAAGTTTGCAAGGAAAGATGAATTTTCACAAGACAAACTAATCAATCATTAATGGAATACCATGAAACATGAAGAGAGAAGATAAAAATTCTCTACTTTATTAATTCAAAGTGTTTATTGTATAATAGGCCCATCTGAGTTACAATACTGCTCCATGAAAAATAGCTTCAAGAAACAAAGCTATCCTGCTGCTAGAAAGAAAGAACTAGCTCCAAATTTTCAAAATGAACATACTTAAGTAAAAACCCACCAAAAACCCCTCACACAAGTCCTTCCAAAAAGTTCTGGTTGGATGCAACAGAAAAGGAAAAAAGAAACTTCTAGAAACCCTCCAAACTATCCTCCACATGAAGAAAAGTTAAGCCAAGTCAATAGTCACACAAAAAATGTGACAAAAATGCCTCCAAATATCCCCCTCTTCTCTAAAGATAGTCAAAACAACCTCTCACACATTCCTCATGTCTGCAAGTCATCATTGGTCTTCACACAAGTATTGACCCACACTCTCCTCATGCAATATGTGTGTTTTGAAAACACAATACTCCAAAAAGCATTAAAGATAATGACCTTGATTAAGTGATTCATAAAACATCACTTAACCAAGTCATTTTACATTTCAAAGCACAAAATAAGGGGCCCACCATCTCTTTGAATTACATTTCATTTGCATTAAAAATAATTATTAAAAGTGATTTTCAAATCACTTAAATGATATCTTTATACATTGAAATAAAATGTAACATATAATGCCATATCTAAATGCTTCCAAAAGCATTAAACAAGGTTAAAAAATTCCAAGGCACATGATCTTCTCTACTTACCTCATTCTGCATTTTAGTCCACACATGCTCAATACTCACTAGTTTTCAAAGGCATCATAAAGCTCAAAAATACTTGGCCAATATGGTCGACCTCCATAGTTCTTGGAAAGCATATTCCAAGTCACATGATTATTGGTCAGAAATCAAAGGCATCACATGTGTAACTTGGAACACTCCATATGTTGTATTGTTTGAGGACTTGGCAATGTTTTGAAATAAGGGGAAAAAACCTTACGGCATAAAATGTCTAAGTCAAAACACAAGTTTCAGCCCCCATGCATTAACACATGTTTTCAATTTTAAAAACATGGGAAAAAAATCCCATCCCCATGGAATAGGGTCAAACCCTAATCATCAAAACACCAAAACAAAGGGAAAACACCATCATTTGGTCATTGAACAATTTGGAACATGATGTTGTTGTCGTGGAGTTTGAGCAAGCACAGAAAAATGGAGAATTTCCACAAGTTTTGTTGTCATTTCATGATGGAAACAATTTGACAGCAGGTAAAGGTTAATTCTATTGTTCAAAATCTACATTTTTACACCATTTGGAGGCCATTACAGAACCTACAGGCCGCGGCCATGGACATATTGCTGACCCATATGCATCATTTGTTCTTTTTGTTTTTTGTTTCATTTTGTTCACAGCCGCCATGAGAACTCTAATGATGCTTTGTTAGAAGCAAAAAGCTTGAAATTTTGCAAAAAAATTATGAGCAAAAGTTCCAGGTGAGTTAAATCGACTCCATTCTTGTAGATTCTAAGAAAAAAAACTCCCATTTTGTTTCCAGTTTGAGAATACAACACAAAATGCTTGTTTCTTTTCTGCACTTGTTAATGAGGAAACTCCATTATTGTTTCCTTGTCGCTTTCATGAAGAAAAAAAAACTTCTTGGTCACGGCCATGGATAGAAAATAGTGTATTTTTCATGTATGGCTTTGCTTCATTTTAAAACCCCAAAATATCTTTTTTATTCTCTTCTATATTAGCAAATTTCTTAAACCAAATGGGTTTTTGATATGTAGAAGAAGAAAGATGGCCTGTGAGCTCGGCCTCCATTTTTAAACTAGGTTTCCTCTTTATTTCACAATTTTTGTTCCTTTTGCAATCTAATTGAAAAATCCCTAAGTGGGTTTTTTGTTAGCACATATATTTCTAAATTTGCAACTCTTTTCAAATGAACCCAAGTGGGTTTCTTGGTTTCTTGAAGAAACTCAGATTTGTTGTACAAATGCAAATGAGTTTTGTAAATACACTCCTTTTTTGTAATCTATAGCAATGTTGTTTCCCATTTTAAAACCCCAAGTGGGTCTTCCATATATTGCAGAAAAAGGGGTCTACTTGGCCACGATCTGCATGAAATGGTTTCCATCTGTTATTTCTGAAAAATGTACACCATTGTTGTTGCCTCTGCATTAGCTTCTCATGGTGAACCCAGATGGATCTTTTCAATTTGAAAGAAAACTTTGATTATGTTGCAAAATGATTCAATGCCATTGTACAGGGTGTGTACAATTGAAAACTCCAATTTGTAGAAAAATTTGTCTTTTCATTGAGCATTTGAATTGATTTTGTGAATGCACTTCCTTCTCCTGTAGAATCTCTTTGAAAACTGAAACCCCAAAGTGGGTTTTCCATTGTGAAGAAACTCCTGCATCTGTCATTTCCCTTTGAGAGTATCATACTTTGTCCTTTATTGATGATACCTCCTCATGTTGTTAAACACTCATGGTAACCCCTTTTTATGCCTCAAAACACTTTGACAGAACACCACTATATGAAACTTGGCACCATGATTGTCACTGTACATATCTAGCAAGGTGATTGTAATGTTTTCTAAGAGGGTAATGTTCATCTTCATCTTTGAAACACTGCTCTTGACATTCATGAAGTGGCTTATTTCTTTTCACAAGATAATTTTGTTATCGCATTGTATTCCGTTGGTCACTTCTATTCATGTAATCTGTCTTTTATACGAACTTGTGATACATGCCTTGCTGTGACTGTTACATTTTGAATATAAATGACAATATTCATGTTCATTGAATGTGGTTGTCTATGCATCATAGCACTTGTACTTATGACTATCTTCATGATTGTAACTGTTCTAGGTTTGCATGCATTGAAACAACTTTTTAAAGGCACCCTTACATGTCAATTGTGCATTGTATCACCATTGTTTACTTTCACTGATAATGACAATGACCTTACTCACTACACTTACTTTCACAAATGCACCTATGAATAAACATTAACAATTCCATCTGCCTCCAATGATAAGCATTCTCTGGTTTATTCTTGTTTGTTTCCTGCAGCTTTTGCAAAGGTGTTGTCATATTCACTTGTATCATGACCTTGGCCTCAAAGGGGTCACCTTGTGTTGTTTCATGATTGAATCAACCATTGCTTATGATTGTATTGATTTGAAGCTTAGTGGTTGTTCCTCATGATCATAACTCCACATTGATTTTCTCCATTGTTGTTTCTATCACTTCATTGTTTGAAAACAACAGATTGTGCAGCCAATGGTGACAATATTTCATGTCCATTAAAAGTCACACTTTGTAAGTTGTGAAACTTGACTGCTTTTCCATTTCCATCAATAAAGCTATTGTCAACTACATATCACTTGTGGAGGTAATCCTTGGGTCTGAGAAACTTCAAGAAATGTAGATGAACATTGATCATTATGTGACACTGAATAGGGCAGTTGAAAATTTTTACTACCCTTCCTTTCTTTTTCATTTGTAATGTCATCTCTTGTGACCATTTCTTGTTTTCCTTCAGTAAAGTCAAAAAAACATTTTTGTTGTCCTGCATGACATGAGAACACATGTTGTTGTCCCTACTTTCATGGCTTCCATAATAATGCTTGTTGTCCCACATGAATTTACTATCTGATCTCCACAACATTTGTTTCCTTTTTTATCCTGTGTAAGAAATAATTGTCTCCCCACTTTGATCCTAGTGGGAAGACACATGTCCCCTATGTTGGTGACCTAAAAGCTCACCGTCCTATGTGATGTGTGGCTATCTAATAGGATCAAGATGAGAGGGACCTAACAATACTCTAGATTGCTCTCTCATTATTTAAGAGATGCATAATTGAACTTGATGCATCTTTTGAATCAGATAATGAAATTTGATCAACTGATGTGATTCCATATTGATTTAATGCATTCATAAGATTTAAATATTTGATCAAGTTTCTCAATTTCCTTTTTCTTTCAAAGCATGTTGAGCTCTACCCTTGTGGGAGCCACATTTACACCACATGTTGTATTTAATTTGAGTTAGAATAGTAACCAGACTTTTCCTAAATCTGCACATGAAGCAAACAAGTTAGAAAAATAGATGCTTTATTTGGATGTGTTTGATGAATTTGTTGTTTCCCAGGACATCCAAGGTTTGTATGCTTATTTACTACGATTATGGATTAGTTTATGCATACATATGTAGGTGTGTATGTAAGGATTGATATCTTTCATTGCTTAGAGCCCTGCTCTAATATCATTTTTTTTCCATATGCAAGAGCTAGGAGCACTATGGAGTTGGGAAGGACACAAGCAGCTTGGGGCTACAACGGCAGGGAAAGAGAGCAACTTCTCAACCAATCATTCTCAGGCAATGACTAGTCTCCATTCTTATATGCACATTTTTTTTTACTTATTCATGTATAAATTTTTTCTTTATTTCCATTGAATAAGTAAAGTTAGTCCCTTGGCTTGTGAGGGACATTTACACTTTATGATTATCAATAAAAGATTACATTTGTATACATATGATTCTCTTTTCTCATTTTTTGTAATTGCAACATTGAAAAGAAAAAATGTAATCTATTTCATTTAAAAATATTTTTCCATGCATATTAAACCTAGCAAACTTATGGTTTAAACAAACAACACAAAAGAATAAACACTAAACCTGATTTCAACTAAAAGTTAAAAATTGCGTAACATTTTTTGTGACATCTGCTATATGTTTGTCTGTTAAACATGAGACCAGTTGCCTAAGCTTATCTATTGGGCACAAGGTCACTTAGAAAGGTAACACCACTTGAAAACAACATTGCAAATTGCTATAACTCACTAAACTAGCAAGAGACACTTTGAAAACTTATTGAAAACCCAACACTGCAGGATGGAAAACTACCACCTAATTGTGTAAAACAATACTTAGGGAAAACTAAAAAGCATCTAACTAATGAAACTACACTAACCTACTCTAACCAACAAAGAAGCTAGTCAAACAAAACCATTGACAGGCTTTGCAAAATAACACCCCTTTTTAATCAACAATTGATGCATTGCATGATTATGTATTGCTGAAAGAACATGAAACACATGTAGATGTTCAATAGATTGTTGCAACATTTCATAAAAAATGAAAAAGAAACTTACTTGCACCTTGAAAATGATCATGCATATTGATGCCCTGAACTGGATAGGTGAGCTAAATTTGATCACCTTCAACTACAACTCCAAAATCAGATTCTTCTTCAATTGCATCCTCATACTTGGGTGCAAGCATGATCTTTGGTACTTCAGTTGCCTCTAAACTGGCTAAGTATTTGATGGGACAACCCCTTGAATGAACAAAGCTTGGACTCTCTTTGGTGATCTCCTCTTTGTCAAAAAAATAAGGCACCTAATCACCCACTTGCTTTACATATTGTTGTTCCAAATGATCACTCATTCCTTCAATGGGGGAAGGAAAATGTCCAAACAACAAGGTGACTTCTTCCAACACACTTTCAATTAAAACATCAGCTTTAGGCTCTTTTATACACCAAAAAGGAAGCTACTCATAATCCTCATTATCACTCAAAGAAAGACATTCTAACCCAGGCTTGTCTTCTTCAACGAAGGAAGGGAAATGCTCAAACAATGAAGTAGCTTCCTGAAACAAAATTTTAGCTAATAAATCAGCTTCAAGCTCTGGTGTATGGCATAAAGGAAGCTCATCACACCATACAAGACATTACACATCAGGTTCATGAGAAGTTTCTTGTTCAAACTTGTGAACCTGCTGTTAAATTTTAGCATGAGTGCCAAACTCCTCTAGTAGATCTAATTCCTTTTCATCCAATTTTGAACAAAAATGTTCAATTATACCAGTGCACACTTCTTCATAAAGCTCAATATTATCCTTTTCATCCATAGCATGCTCAAAAATATCCAATCTAGTTGTACACTACTCTTCTTCAACCTCATGTTGTTGACTTATGACCAGATATATGCTTTCCTCATCATGCTCAATGGAGCATGGAAGATCGTCAAACGAAGCTATGAAATCATGGCCTACATCACCTTTTTCAACCTCGTCAAGTTGTCCTAATTCTTGAACTTGCAACTCACCATACTACTTGAGGTATTCTTGTTGTTCTGAAACTACATTTGGAGTGGGAAAACTCACACCTTCTTCATTCCAAATTGTACATTGCTCTTCTTGGTCATCCTTTTCTACCATTTCACCTTGCTGTCCTATTGGAACATTTTTACCATCTTGGAGAACAACAGGAGGATCATCAACTAAAACATTGTAAGATATATTTTGAGAAATCTTCTCATGTTCATCCTTTTACAATTGTAGCCTATATTCCTCAGCTAAATGCAGTGAGTTCACACTTGTGGCCCCCTTCTTCTCTTGTATAGTAGACGCTAGAACCCCACAAGGTAGAGTAGATGGCCCTTCCCAACTTGGAAACTTACGGGTAGAAGGCTCATTGATAGGCTCACTAATGGGCTCAAAAGATTTCTCTTGTTCAAAACTAGGGAACTTATACTTGGAAACCTCTTTATTAACAGGATGATTCAACATTGCAGGAAGAGTTGAGCTGAAGCTAGGAATGGAGGGGGTTTCTTGGGTTTCATTCCTTTGTTGGCATTGATGGTCTAAATAAGCTTGACTACTTTTCACTTGAGTAGACAAAAACTTCATTTGCTCCTCTTTAGCAGCTATCTCCCCTTCAAGACCTTCAAATTGCATCCTATTTGTCACCCACTCTTGATCATAACCAAAGGATTGATCAACCAAATCTTGTTGCTGAGAGATAATCCTTTTCTACTTATTGATGTCAACCAACATCCAATATGTTTGAGAGAACACCTTACTAGCATCACTAATCTTCATATGTTCAAGTTGTTGGCTCAAATCCCACAACACATGGTTAAGCTCTTGGATCAAGTCCAATACATTCTGGTAAGTCTTGAGGCTGATTATGTGAATAATCATGCTGGTTAGCATCAAAAATATCTTCATGAGGTTGATTTTGATCATACATTGGCTGATATTGAGATTGAGCAGGGACGGGAGGGTGGAAAACATGATGGGACTGTTGGTAATATGCAGTAATAGGGGCATTTGCAATGAAACCAACAATTTGTTCCGTGTGATGTGGATGGTAAGAGGGAATACATACATTATTTTCATGGAATGGTGGGTAATTAGCAGTTTCATGATATGTTAGGTGATATGGCATGTTTCCATGAAACATAGACATGCTTATTCATTTAGAAGCTAGAAAGATAAGCAAAATTAGATCTATTTGAAACTAACCAACACTGGATCATACTGAAACCAGTGAAAACTTATCAGAGTCGCTAGGTATGTGTTGAGAATGCCTCCAAAAGGATTAAACTACTATTGTACACACCAAACAACAACAATAAAATACATTAAAATGAACTAAGAAGCAATTCAATGTCCCACTAGGCATGCCCAAACTTTTAGTGATCCAAATTTGCACCCTAATGCTAAGCTTTGAATAAACTCAACAAATTTGGATGTAACATGGGACTGCTTTCAGGTTGTGGGTATCCTATTTGAAAGCAGACCTCCAATGATAAGGGTTGGCCTCCCCTTTTGATGCCACCTAACTATTAATCTCTAAGGTAAAGGGTAAGAATTTGCATGAAAATAAACCTAATGCTAAAAAAAAACTAAGGTGATGCACCAAAACAACCTATCACATTCAAATTAATATCATAAAGCTTGACTCACACAACTCACTTTCCAATGCAGTTTATATAAATAATTCATAATGAGGTCTATAAACAGTGCTTTTAAAAAGAAAATAGGGGATTCAAATTTACAACACAACTTATAACTTGTAAACATACATTTTCTACTAAATAGATACATAAACATGAGACAAGTTTGCAAGGAAAGATGAATTTTCACAAGACAAACTAATCAATCATTAATGGCATACCATGAAACATGAAGAGAGAAGATAAAAATTCTCTACTTTATTAATTCAAAGTGTTTATTGTATAATAGGCCCATCTGAGTTACAATACTGCTCCATGAAAAATAGCTTCAAGAAACAAAGCTATCATATTGCTGGAAAGAAAGAACTAGCTCCAAATTTTCAAAATGAACATATTTAAGTAAAAACCCACCAAAAACCCCTCACACAAGTCCTTCTAGAAGGCTCGGATGCAACAGAAAAGGAAAAAAAGAACCTTCTAGAAACCCTCCAAACTATCCTCCACATGAAGAAAATTTAAGCCAAGTCAATAGTCACACAAAAAATGTGACAAAAATGCCTCCAAACAGCCCCCTCTTCTCTAAAGTTAGTCAAAACAACCTCTCACACATTCCTCATGTCTGCAAGTCATCATTGGTCTTCACACAAGTATTGACCCACACTCTCCTCATGCAATATGTGTGTTTTGAAAACTCAAGACTCCAAAAAGCATTAAAGATAATGACCTTGATTAAGTGATTCATAAAACATCACTTAACCAAGTCATTTTACATTTCAAAGCACGAAATAAGGGGCCCACCATCTCTTTCAATTAAATTACATTTACATTAAAAAGACATAATAAAAGTGTTTTTCAAATCACTTAAATGATATCTTTATACAATGAAATAAAATGCAACATATAATGTCATATCTAAATGCTTCCAAAAACATTAAACAAGGTTAAAAACTTCCAAGGCACATGACCATCTCTACTTATCTCATTTTTCATTTTAGTCCACACATGGTCAATACTCACTAGTTTTCAAAGGCATCATAAAGCTCAAAAACACTTGGCCAATATCGCTGACCTCCATAGTTCTTGGAAAGCATATTCCAAGTCACATGATTATTGGTCATAAATCAAAGTCATCACATGTGTAACTTGGCACACTCCATATGTTGTATTATTTGAGGACTTGGAAATGTTTTGAAATAAGGGGGAAAAACCTTAAGGCATAAAATGCCTAAGTCAAAACACAAGTTTCAGCCCCCATGCATTAACACATGTTTTCAATTTTAAAAACATGGGAAGAAAATCCCATCCCCATCAAATAGGGTCAAACACTAATCATCAAAACACCAAAACAAAGGGAAAACACCATCATTTGGTCGTTGAACAATCTGGAACATGATGTTGCCGCCGTGGGGTTTGAGAAAACACAAAAAATGGAGATTTTCCATGGGTTTTGTTGTGATTTGATGATGGAAACACTTCGACAGCAAGGTTCATTTTGTTGTTCAAAATATGCACTTTTACACCATTTGGAGGCCATTTCAAAACCTACAGGCCGCGACCATGGACATATTACTGACCCATATGTATCACTTGTTCTTTATGTTTGTTGTTTCATTTTGTTTACAAACACCATGAGAACTCTAAAGAAGTTTTGTTAGAATCAAAAAGCTTGAAAGTTTGCAAAAAAATTGTGAGCAAAAGCTCCAAGTGAGTTAGATTGACTCCATTCTTGTATATTATGAGCAAAACGACTCTCATTTTGTTTCTAGTTTGAGAATAAAGCATGAAATGCTTGTTTCTTTTCTACACTTGTTAATGAGGACACTCCATTGTTGTTTTCCTGTCACTTTCATGAAGAAAAAAAAAACATCTTGGCCACGACCATGGATAGAAAATAGTGTATTTTTCATGTGTGGATTTGCTTCATTTTAAAACCCCAAAATGTCTCTTCGATTCTCTTTTGTATTAGCATATTTCTTAACAACCCAGATGGGTTCTTGATATGTAGAAGAAGAAAGATGGCCTGTGAGCTCCACCTCCATTTTTAAACTAGGTTTCCTCTGTATTTCACAATTTTTTTTATCCTTTTCAATCTCATTGCAAAACGCCTACGTGGGTTTTTTTGTAGCACATATAGTTCTGAATCTGCAACTTTTTTCAAAAGAACCCAAGTGGGTTTCTTGGTTTCTTGAAGAACCTCAGATTTGTTGTAGAATTGCAAATGGGTTTTGTAAATACACTCCTTTTCTATAATCTATAGCAATGTTGTTTCACATTTTAAAACCCCAGGTGGGTCTTCCATATTTTAAAAAAAAAGGGGTCTATTTGGCCACAACCTGCATGAAATGGTTTCCATTTGTTATTTCTATAAAATATACACCATTGTTGTTGCCCCTGCATTAGCTTCTCATGGTGAACCTAGATGGGTCTTTTCAATTTGAAAGAAAACTCCGATTAGGTTGCAAAATGATTCAATGCCATTGTACAGTGTGGGTACAATTGAAAGCTCCAATTTGTAGCAAAATTTGTCTTTTCATTGATCATCTGAATTGATTTTGTGAATGCACTTCCTTTTCCTATAGAATGTCTTTGAAAATTGAAACCCCAAAGTGGGTTTGCCATTGTGAAGAAACTCCTGCATCTGTCATTTCCCTTTGAGAGTATCATACTCTGTCCTTTATTGATGATACCTCCTCGTGTTGTTAAACACTTATGGTAACCCCTTTTTATGCCTCAAACACTTTGAAACAACACCACTATATGAAACTTGGCACCATGATTGTCACTGTACATATCTAGCAAGGTGATTGTAATGTTTTCTAAGAGGGCAATGTTCATCTTCATCTTTAAAACACAAGTGGTTTCTTTCTTTTCACAAGATAATTGTGTTATCGCACTATATTCCATTGGTCATTTTTCTTCATGCAATCTATCTTTTATAGGAACTTGTGATGCATTTCTTGCTATGACTATTACATTTTGAATGTAAAGGACAATATTCATGTTCATTGAATGTGGTTGTATATGCATCATAGTACTTGTACTTATGACTATCTTCATGATTGTAACTATTCTAGGTTTGCATGCATTTAAACAATTTTTGAAAGGCACCCTTACATGCCAATTAGGCATTGTATCACCACTATTTACTGTCATTGTCAATGACAATGACCTTACTCACTACACTTACTTTCACAAATGCACCTATGAATAAACATTAACAATTCCATCTACCTCCAATGATAAGCATTCTCTGGTTTATTCTTTTTTGTTTCTTGTATCTTTTGCAAAGGTGTTGTCCTATTCACTTGTATCATGACCTTGGCCTCAAAGGGGTCACCTTGTGTTGTTTCATGATTAACTCAACCATTGCTTATGATTATATTGATTTGAAGCTTAGTGGTTTTTCCTCATGATCATAACTCCACATTTCTTTTCTCCATTGTTGTTTTTATCATTTCATTGTTTCAAAACAACAGATTGTGCAGCCAATGGTGACAATATTTCATGTCCATTAAAAGTCACACTTTGTAAGTTGTGAAACTTGACTGATTTTCCATTTCCATCAATAAAGTTATTGTCAATTGCATATCACTTGTGGAGGTAATCCTTGGGTCTAAGCAACTTCAAGAAATGTAGATGAAAATTGATCATTATGTGACACTGAACAAGATAGTTGAAAATTTTTACTACCCTTCCTTTCTTTTTCATTTGTAATGTCATCTCTTATGACCATTTCTTGTTTTCCTTTAGTAAAGTCAAAAAAACATGTTTTGTTATCTTGCATGACATGAGAATACATGTTGTTGTTCCTACTTTGATGGCTTCCATAATAATGCTTGTTGTCCCACATGAATTTACTATATGATCTCCACAACATTTGTTTCCTTTTTTATCATGTGTAACACATAACTATCTCCCCACTTTGATCCTAGTGGGAAAACACATGTCCCCTATGTCGAGGACCTAAAATCTCACTGTCCGATGTGATGTGTGATTGTCCAATAGGGTCAAGGTGAGAGGGACTTGACAATACTCTAGATTGCTCTCTCATTATTTAAGAGATGCATAATTGAACTTGATGCATCTTTTGAATCAGATAATGAAACCTGATCAACTTGTGTGATTCCATATTGATTTAATATATTAATAATAGGTAAATCTTTGATCAAGTTGTTCAATTTCCTTTTTCTTTCAAAGCATGTTGAGTTCTACCCTCATGGGAGTGACATTTACCCCACGTGTTGTATTTAATCTTAATCGAAACAGTAACTAGACTTGTCCTAAATCTGCACATGAAGCAAACAAGTTAGAAAAATAGATGCATATTTTGGATGTGTTTGATGACTTCATTGTTTCCTAGGACATCGAAGGTTTTCATGATTATTTAATGCACTTATGGATCAGTTTATACCTACATAGGTAGGTGTGTATGTAAGGATTGGGATCTTTCATTGCTTAGAGCCCTACTCTAATATCATTGTTTTTCCAAATGCAGGAGCTAGGAGCACTCTGGAGCTAGGAAGGACACAAGCAGCTTGGGGCAACAACAGGAGGGAAAGAGAGCAACTTCTCAACCAGTCATTCTCAGGCAATGACTAGCCTCCATTCTTATATGCACATTTTTTTACTTATTCATGTATAAATTGTTTCTTTATTTCCATTGAATAAGTAAAGTTAGTCCCTTGGCTTGTGAGGGACACGTACACTTTATGATTATCAATAAAAGATTACATTTGTATACATACGATTCTCTTTTCTCATTTGCTATAATTCCAACATTGGAATGAAAAAATGTAATCTGTTTCATTTGAATATCTTTTTCCATGCATATTAAACCTAGAAGACTTATGGTTTATCTTTTAAATGTTTAAACGAAGAACACAAAAGAATAAACACTAAACCTAATTTTAGCTGAAAGCTAAAAATCAGGTAACAAGTGACTAAATCCAAATTTTTAGGACGATTACACAACACTCTTCTCTTCCTAGATCTACCTACAAATCTCTATTTCAATCTATCAGTTATCGAGACCTTGCAATTTTCATATTAAGGCACATAGTCTAATAAGGTTAATCAAAGAAAATCAATTATATTTTCAAGGCTCAAAAAGATACAGATCTAGGTTCAATTGGTTGACCTCCATGGTTGAAAATCAATCTAAACACCTTGTTGATCTCCATCTTAATGAAACCCTAGAAAAGGGAGAAAATTAACCCTAGGTTTTATACATTAAACTTAGGGTTCCCTTTTTCTTGTTTCAACTTTCTATTTGACCTATTATATTTTATTGAGTCCCTTGAGAATAGCAAGGTATTGTTGGAGAGGTTTGTTGTGGTTATTCTTCAACACTTGAGGTTTTGATAAAGAAGTGAATCAAGGTTTTCACCAATAAGAGGTGCACTATCAACTCCTGAAAATTAAAAAAATCCACTCAAAAAACTAATTCAATCTATCTATTCAATCAAAATTTTACACTAGAAAACTAAAAAAACTTATCTCTTTGACCTTGACAATGTCATGGCAGCATTTTTATAGTGATTTGGTGGACAATCATCGATGAAATACCTCTCCCACAGAGTAAGCATGCTTCAAACTAGTTGTAGATCGTGACTTGGTTGAGGGAAAGAATGAAAATGAAGTTTTGATGTTATTTTTTTATCCTTATCATGAGTAGAAATAACGTGCTTATATTATAGCATAAGTGTGTTATAATGTGCTCGTGTTATAGCATGAGCATATTATAACACACTTGCATTATGTTCTCTAGGGGGGAAAAAAGTGGGGCGGCCAATTTTTGGTCCCCATCTTTGTGCACACACCTCTTTGATGAATGTTAAAGATTTACTAAATAAGCTAATGAGCATAGTGATGTCTAGATGGTATTCAAAGTATATGGGCCTCTCAACTCCTAGAAGTTGAGTTCATAATTGTATGGTTCTCATGGCTCTTGCAAGGTATTTGATAATTGGGAGAATGTTGGAAATTAAAGTGTCTCAACCTTGAAAATTCCTAACTTCTTTATCGTTTAATATTTTTATATTATTAAATATGTGTGCTCCATCAAATTGGGGTGTGAGATTTTGATTTGACACTTTTTCCACATGTTAGTGCCCTAAAAAATGAGTTTTTCATTATTTTGATTAATAGAGAAAAATGAGTTTTGAAGGGACCCAAAACCCTTTACATCGAGACACAACAAAACACTGTTGATACGAAAAAATATAGCAATTAAATTAGCAGCCAACCAATAGCCAAAACACAACAATCCAATAGATAGAAAACAAACAAGACACATAAGACCTATTTTAGATTTTTCAAGGTGTTAGCCACCTCAAGCTCTTGGTTATAGTGCAGATTAACCATATCCAATAATTCCTTTTCTTCTTCTTTTAAAGTCTTCCTCAAGATGCCCCTAGTCCTTGAACTTGGTCCCTTAACCTCATCCTTCGCAACCTTTTTTCCATTTTCCTTGGTGGCCAGGTCCTTCTCATGTAATTCAGTACAGTAAATTTGATCCTCCCTAAGTTGGCTCAATTTATCCATTAACACTTTTAGGGAATCCATGCTATTTTTGATGGATGTGTAGCTAATATGCATCAGCTTCTTGATGTCAACATTGATCTCCTTAATTCAAGAGCATCCATTTCTTGAATGCGGCTCTCATATTCAGATTTAAAATCCAAAAAAGAGCTTTCCAAATCAACTATTCTTTCAATGAGAAAGTTTGAGGTAGCACCTTTGGGATGATTAACATTCTCCTTCAGACTCCTAATCTTAATATTCACTTTATTGAACTCTTTCAACACCCACTTGGCTAATTTGAAATTGCAAGTGGCCCTATTTCTGGCCATATCCAATAGCTCAAGCATTGAGGTATTATTCTCATCCATATATGAAAAATCCTTCAAGAGGGGATGGAAATTGGTCGCATATTTAGACTTATAAGGGCTCAGTTCCATAACCACCTTATCTACACCACCATCACTACCTTTACCAGCCAGAACATCCTATTGTGAAAGCTACTGGGCTAGGGACTCTACCACATCCAATGAAGCAAATTTATTAGTGACAGCTTGGTCCTCCACTTGACGTGAATGGGAACTCTCCTCCCATCCCTTCTCAGAACTGCCATGCTCTGAACTTTGCACCTTGGATTTCCTACTACACACTTGCCTTTGTTGCCCATATCTCAACTACACATTACCTTCATCACTCAACTCAGACCCTTCTGCATTCAACCCTTGGACTTTCAATTTTTTAGTCGAAATGGTCTTCATTGAATCCCCCCTCTTTCACTTCTTACTAGGAGATTCAAAAGGAGAGCAGGAAACCTCGACCACATCCTCCACCTTATAATCCTCATCCCCAACTCCCTCCATGTCCAACCCAGGAGGAGAATCAGAGGAAACAACCTTGTCCTTACCCTTAATAGCCTTGGTCGGGATGTTAGCCCTAACAGGCTTCATGATGAGCAAGATGAGTCCTTCATGAAGCATTGGTTTCTGGTGGTTTTTCAAATGGGCATAAATCAAAACCTCTAGGGATGTAAGGATAAAAATGGGAAAGAAACATGTAGGTTGTGTCTAAAATGATTAAGAAGGGTAAAATGATACCCTAAAATTGCAAAAAAATGGCCATCAAGGGTGACATGCCTCATCAAAACTTTAACTGCATCTTCCCATATGCACATAAGCGAAAGTCTATCATACCCCCAAGATAGAAGTTTAACCAAAACATCCTTTTTCATTGTTAAAATATGTCAATTTAGTGCTATAATATCATGGACGGACGATTTTTAAGGATATTATGGTAGATTCTATAGCAACTATAAGAGCTCAAAATAGGGGAGAGTGCTTTAGATGTGATAATCAAAATATATGACAAATAATGGTAGATTCCTTACAATGTGGAAGCTTCGTGCTATTCCTAGAGGTTCCACATGTGTAAGGGGTATGATAATTTGTGCCTCTATTTTTATGAGCTAGTTTTTGAGTTTGTATGACTATTTTTGGCACCTAGTTTTGGTCCATTATATTAACACTTGGTTTATAATAACATTTGTGGTATTCTATATTATATTTACCTATAAATTGAGGCTTTGGGATAGTAGTTTGTTTATTGAATTTTCAATTATTGAATCTCTACTAAAATGTTGTTATGTTTCTCATGTATTATACATTGGTGGATACTCCTATGAAAGCTTTCTTTGCAAGTATATTATAACTATTTAATTTTTAAAAACTAATATATTTCAAGCTTCTTTGGAGTGTGGGGTTTTTCTCCCGAAAGGGTTGTGGTATATTGCTTATTTCAATTTTATATGTGATTCCACATTATTTATGTATTAAGTTAAAATTAAATTTGAAATATTTGCATATTCTCCTCTCAAGATTTAGTGTAGGAAGTTTCTACAAATTTAGCTTCCTTAAAAACTACAAATGATTGGTAGCTATTTTATTTTTATGGAAACAAATGTGTGTGTTATTTAACATGCCCATGTTATGGCTTTATATTTTTACCAATCCATAACACATGTATAATATGTTTCTTTTAATATAACACTACCGTATTATGTCTTTATATTTACCAAGTCACAATGCATGTTCATTATGCTTATTTCAACATAACATAATCATATTCCTTTTAAAGTTATTGATTTGGTCACTTTTTATCTCTCAATTTGGTACATTCACCTTTCAAAATTATTGATAATAGTACTAGATATTGAAATATATTATCTCTTGTTAAAGTTTCAAAGCATTTAAAATTATAAATTCAACACCTCATGAATGTTTGCATGTAATTGTCAATGCTAATTCACATTAAGTTATTTTATACCTAATTTTATTTATTTTTAATATTAAACAAATCTATCTAGAAGACATAATTAAATAGCCAATCATAAGAGTTAAGAGTTGTTATGGTGTTATGTTGTGAGGTGTTTTGGTACTTTTATTTATTATTTGTATATTTATGTACTAGTAACTACTATATTTGTATCTAAAGCTAGAAAAAAATATTATATTAAAGACTACATAGCTAATTTAATTATATTGTTGATACTATGAATCTTAAATGATAGCTCTAAACTCTTTTTTTTTTTAAGAAGACCTACTATATTTTTTCTAAGATTTAGATTTACCATTTAGAATCTTGAAGGATACAATTAAAAGTACACACAACCAGATCCTCTTCAATTAAAAAGATTAAAAGTGCTTTTGAATATTAAAAATCTCTCATGTACAATTAAATCCAAAAAATCTCCTTCTTAATCTATTTTGATAGTTTTTCACATATATAACTTAACTACAAAGAGGTGCTAAAATTTTGGTAAAATATAGATTTAACATTTAGAAATGTAAAGGTTACAAAGTTAAATTATGTTGGAAAAGTATTATATATTTTACATATTGTAATTTTCTAATTCAAAAAATACATAATCTTTTTTAGGAATTATTTGTGTCATTTTGAGTATTTAAATATTTTCACCCATGTTTTAAAGCATTCATATATATCAGCTGGCATACGGCAAATTCATGGCTAGCAATTCACCGTGGGAAAATTCACTGCCATGATAAATTCATCGTGGGAAAATACACTGCTATGACAAATTCACCGCTAGCAATTCACTGAAGTGGAAAATTAACCGCACTAATGTTTTTTAATATATATTTTGTAAAATTTGAATTTTTTTTTTTAAATAATTTTCACCTACATTATTTTTGTGTTAGATTTGGTTAATAGTAATTTTTATTTTCATTTCAATTATTTTAAACGGCATTAATGTTTTTTAATACATATTTTGTGAAATTTGATTTTTTTTTTTAAATAGTTTTCACCTGCCTTATTTTTGTGTTAGATTTGGTTCATAGTAATTTTTATTTTTATTTGCATTATTGAAAAATATTTTTATTTTTATTATCATCAATCAAATCCTCTAAAGTTAATGCGATTAATACTCAAATTATATTATGTACTAATATAATTTTATGTACTATCTAAAACTACTTTCCATGCACCTATTTATATTTGTAATAATTGTTTTTGATAATTAAAACAACAAAAAAAAGGGTGTCGGGCCTATTTATATTTACATTAATTGTTATGGTGGCAAACTAGTTTTACTATTTAATAAGTGGGACATAATATTTGTACACTATTAAAAATGTTTAAAGCATTTCTAAATATTAAAAAATCTATACAGTTAAATTCAAATGCACTCTCAATCTATTAGAAATATGTTTTGAATGTATAGTTTATTTGTAAAAAGAGATGTTGAATTTTTTGTAGAACTTATATTTGTCATTTAGAAATGAGTTGAAATATATTGGATAAGTGTTGTATATTTTCTATGTTTTAATTTTTCAATTAGAAAAAATTTATTAGAATTTTTAGAAAAAAATTAAGATGTTATTTTAAATTTTTTGAAATTTAATCCCTGGATTAAAACACTTATGTATAAATTTAATTGAGTCGAGTTTGAAAAAGAGATTCATTATTGTATTGGAGAACAATTGAGTCATGCACTAGTGAAAATTAATTGAATTGGGTTTGAAAAAGAGATTCATTATTGTATTGGAGAACAATTGAGCCATGCAATAGTGAAAGATTTAATTAAGTCCGGTTTTTTATTTGAAAGGGTTATTTCAAGTGAAAATATTGCATACTATCTTTGGTTTTCATTCCTCTATTTTTTGTTTCAAATAGTATATACACTACTTATGTTGCATAGATTTATTGGGTTTCCATTTTTCTACCAAAGACACACTGCTGAATTTTCTCCAATAGATTAAGAAATCACAAACTAATTTCACGATTTAAAAAGGCAATTTTACTGGCTGTTGAGCAGGGCAGTAAGTTGGGGTGGCGCAAGATTATATGCGAATCTGATTCCCAGGTGGTGGTGAACTTGCTGAACAGGAAAAGGCTTGAGGATGTTGGTTGGCACTTGGCTTTGATTATTGAACAAATTCTCAATCTTTGTGTTTCTCTTGAGTTTGTTACTTTCACTCATATTCCTAGGGAGTGGAATGGTGTTGCTGATTGTTTGGCTAAATGGGCTTCTAACCATATTCATGATTGGAACTTGGTTGACCGGGGGCAATTACCCCCTGATTTGTCTCAGCAGTTGGACCACTTGGTTGAGCTTGATAAGGCTCTATAATGTTTTGGCTCTGTATTTTCTCTTGTGATTAATAAATTTTTACCCCTCTTTATGTAAAAAAAAAAAAAAAAAGTCAAAAATATTATACTTTTATAATTTATTAAAAATTTAACAAATATTTTTAAATATTAAAAAACTCTTCCACAATTAAAACTAAAAATAATATCTAATTTGTGCTGAGATTTTGGATTGTAACTGTGTGTGATCTTTTTTGCATCAAGGTTTCCCATCATGATCAATGATCCCTCATCAGGATGCTGAGTATAGAGAATGATCATGGATCATGGAGTATGATCTGAAACATCGATGCAAAAAAGATCACACACAGTTACAATCCACAAATCTCAGCACTAATTAATCATGAACTGTGAAAAGTTTCATGTTTCAGACAAATTTAAATCCACAAAAAAGACATAATAAAGAAAATTCTTTCTGGAAAATTCTCTTTTTATTGGCTCTTGGCAGTTGGCCTTCGTTAAATCAAAATGATAGTTTGATGTACTCACCGCGACAGAAGAGGCAGAGCCGACTGTGAGTAGATGGAGAAAGAATAAATCAGTTTTCATTGTTTTAAAATTCTTGTCGCCAATGGGGACCCATGAAGAGGATTTTTCAATCCACATAATTTCATTGGAAAACATCTAATTTATGAAGATTTGGAGAAAAAAATGTCCTTTCCAACTAATAAACTTTTCAAAAAAAAACCTTAAAACCATTCTTGCCTTAGAAATTTTCAGCTCATTAACTGCTCTATAAAATCTCTGGGACCGCTTCATTATGGACCATAGCCTTACCGGCCAGACCATAACTGAATGAGATATCAATTAGCTTTGAGGTTGAGCCAGGAAGAAAAAGTTTTCTTCAGATTCCAGTTCTGGAACCATGATAAATGTGTACCCAATTACAGGCTGGACAATTCCCCTGGTAATGGGCATTCATCTTACTGCACAGATGCCACTGTTGAATGCATTCAGCTGTCAATGTTGAAAGCATTCAGCATTCAATTCGGTGGTGTATACAAGAGCTGAATTCAAGGCTAACGAACAGACATTTTCTTTGAAACCAGTGCAATCATTGAGATGTAAGAGATTGCTTTGCTAGCCATGTGTTTACTTACAGGTCACTCTCCATGGTATTAAAGTATCATCTACTTAGTCGGTTCTGTACACTAACCAGCTACACAGAGTTTACTGATCATGGTACTTTACTGGTCAACTAGGGCAAAACTAAGTAGTATTTATCTCCCACAGGAATTTGATATGATAGTTAATTGGGTGCAAAAACTTAAGGCAGACCAATTGGGTGCAAAAACTTAAGGCAGACCAAATGGGCGTCAAAGCAAACAGAGTGTTCATATGCTTCGTCCTCATTACCTTTTTCTGCATCCTTGCAGAAGGTTAGTGTCTTATATTTTCTCATTTTCGTTTTGAATATTTTTTCCCTGAATGATGTTAGATTGATTACAGAGTACACTCTCTAACGTTAGCACAAACAGAACAGAGGCCTGATTTCAGAAACATTTGAAAATCTTTCCTTTTGTATTCTTGGGCCAGGAGGAAAGCACTTATTTATGAAAGAAGCAAAGAAGAATGTGCACTGGAAAAGGAAAGATTATGACTATATAATTGTTGGGGGAGGAACAGCAGGGTGTCCTCTTGCTGCCACTCTCTCTCAGAATATGTCTGTACTTCTTTTGGAAAGAGGCGGATCTCCATTTGGTAACGCAAATATAACCGACATTCACAATTTTTATACAAATTTGCGTGACTGTGAATCGCCCCACACGCCCACCCAGGAATTTATATCTGAGGATGGGGTAAGACTCAACTCGTTCTCTTTATTGTAGAACTCAGGAGCAGAATTTATAGGATGTAATGGATAATAAGTAGATGTATGATAGTTTTTGGTTTTAACTGTATATTTTTTAATATTTCGGATTATATTTATTGATTCATGTAAAAAAAATCTTAAGGAGAAAGAACATAAAACAACGTGAATCCAATGATGGATTAGACAGCAGAAAAAATCTTAAATAGAGGCAAGGGGTAAAAGTAATGACCAGGAAACAGGACAAGAGAAGAAAGGGGGTAAAGCAATATGAATCCAAAGGATAGTGAAATGAAAAAAGAAAGATCAGTTGTCTATTAGTTGGGTAATAATTATCCAGTAGATTGGTTGTTTCAATGGGAATTGGGAACACACTAATTTTCAATAATTATAGTGTAGCTGTTCACAGTAAAGGTATAGTTTTCGATAACGACTGTCATGCCTTTCAATAACTAACTTTACATCTGCACTTTTTTGTTTGTTGAATTTAGTAAGAGCTACACTGGTGATTGAATTGAGTAATAGCTAATTTGAGTGTGTACCAGGTGATCAATGCAAGAGCAAGAGTTTTGGGAGGAGGCACCTGCCTCAACGCAGGGTTTTACACCCGTGCGAGTCCAAGTGAGGTGAGGACCATCGGATGGGAGCCAAGCTTGGTGGAGCAGTCTTACCGTTGGGTGGAAAGTACAATAGCTCATCGACCGAAACCAAATGAATGGCAGAATGCAATAGCCGAAGGTCTAACGGAGGCAGGGATTTCTCCTTACAATGGCTTCACATATGACCACATTCCCGGCACCAAGCTTGGTGGGACACTTTTTAATAGCTCTGGACACCGCTCTACAGCCGCTGATATTCTTGTTCAGCATGCCAATCCAAAAAAACTTACTGTTTTGCTGTATGCAACGGTTCAACGCCTTATTTTTTCTACCAAAGGTATTTTACATGTTCTGCCTCCAGCTATTTCCATATTAAAGAGCAGAGTACCAACTTAAATATGGAATGAAAATGGAAATGAATTGTTTTTATGGTTTCAAATACAGAGCAAATTGGTTTTTTTTGTCTATATATGACTTATAGTATATGAGACTGTTTTGTTTTAGGGTCACAAATGACTCTAGTATATAAGACTGCTCCAGACTTTATCATACAAAAGATACTTAAGGCTGTGGTCTGATGAAGGAGGGCTTCTTAAAAAATTTCAGTGGGTGCTACTGAGATTTTTTAAGATTATTTTTAAGTGGATGGTCTTATAAATTTTGTAGTGTAGTTTAAGCTTAAAAGTTTAAGTACTTAAATTTATGAAAGCTGGTGATCTCATGAGTTTTATTATTTTGCATATTCAATTCAACAGAATAAATAAATACGTGATAGAAAAAAGTCTAAGCTGGTGGGACAATTTCTAACTCCACCTCATTTGCACCTGCTTAAATTTTTTAACTAAAAAATAGGGACTGCTATTATTAAGGAAAAGATTGAAATTAATCCTATAATATATTTTTTTTGCTTCAAAAACCCACTGCTCCTTCAAAATAGATCCTAAAACCCCCTCATAAGACCACACCCTAACTGTCCTTGAAGTAAGCGAACATATCCTACACCCTACAGAATTTGAATTTCTTTATAATTTGAAGCTTGCTCTGGATACTTGCAGGAAAAACGAGGCCAAAAGCGTATGGGGTTGTTTTCAGAGGTAGAGATGGAGCTAAGCATCGAGTCTTTTTGAAGAAACGTAACGGTGAGGTTATAATTTCTGCAGGGGCTCTGGGAAGCCCGCAGCTGCTTATGCTCAGTGGAATTGGGCCTGCAGAGGAATTGAAGTCCATGGGAATAAAAGTGATAATGCACAAGCCTGCAGTGGGGAAGAATATGGCTGACAACCCCATGAATCCCATTTTTGTTCCCTCTACAGTTCCTGTCGAGCTCTCTCTCATACAAGTAGTGGGTATCACCGAATTTGGATCCTTCATTGAGGCATCCAGTGGATATGGATTATCTGCTGAGGTATGTATTAAAACATTATTCATTTCATGTATAGATGTATGTCTGTTCTGTGACTAACTTGCACCTTGTGGTGGAAAACAGAATATCATGAATAAGGGAGGAATTATTCTAGAGAAGGTGAACGGTCCACATTCCAGGGGTTATCTGAGATTGAACAGTACCAATGCTGGAGACAACCCGGTTGTGAGATTCAATTATTTTGAGCACCCAGTGGATCTGCAGAGGTGTGTGAAAGGAATAAGGACCATCCAAAAGGTCATACTGTCCCGTCCTATGAAACAATTCATACCCCCCGACCTAAATCTGACCCAGATTATGAGTTCAACCTATCAACGTCCTATAAACTTGATTCCTAGGAAAACAGGCGAATCAAATTCATTAGAGCAGTTCTGTAAGGATAGAGTGACAACAATTTGGCATTACCATGGAGGATGTCAGGTGGGTAGTGTTGTTGATCGAGAGTATAAACTCATTGGAGCAGATGGTGTTCGAGTCATCGATGGATCCACTTTTCTTTTCTCTCCAGGAACTAATCCTCAGGCCACTGTGTTGATGCTTGGAAGGTGTGCTTCTTTTTTCTTCCTTTACTCTTGCACAGATTGTGATGCTCTTCTGATGTTAAGTAAAATAAAATATATACTGTCTTGTGATTGTGCAGATACATGGGAGTGAGGATTCTGAGAGAACGATTGGGCAGATTAGCTGGAGTATAATTTGCAGTACCTGACATAGAGCACCTCCCTATTCTATTCCTATTCACCTATGGCATTCTCTTCAAACTGTTGAATTTAGGGGTGTGTAGCGACAGGCAACATGATTCTTTGATAGGTTCTTTAATACTATAGCGGACCAAAGTTATGCTCTTAAAGTGGATGTATTTTCAACTATTAATATAGTGTACACTTTTTTAAAGAGTAACACATCACTATGGCAACAGTTCAATGGGTGGAGATGGTTGTGAACAGTTTAGTACATTAAATTAATGATATCAAGTTTCTATAATTTATATTGTAGTTCTGTTTAATTTCTGGATTCAATTGTGAACAGTTTAGTACGTGTTTTGAGACATTCTAATAGAAAAGAATAGGTAATTATACTGCGAATATTTATCGAGTTCTTTCTAATAGTACTTTCCACCTTGTGATCACTTATTTCTAAATTTTTCTTATATATATATATATATATATAGAAATATAGAAAAGAATAGGTAATTATACTGCTAATATTTATCATACGGATTTCCTTCTAATAGTACTTTCCACCTATATATATATATATATATATATAGAGAGAGAGAGAGAGAGAGAGAGAGAGAGAGAGAGAGAGAGATTTAATTAATTTCAAAAGTCATGTGGTTTACACATAAAATCTATTATATTGACAAAGTTTATATTTTCATTAAGCTTATTAATATTAAAGAAATATTAGAATGTGATCAAGACATTAAAAGCAATTTTGAACAACCATAATCAAAGTAACGTTTAAAGAGCAATGATTTCCATCAAATTCAATGTCTTCTTGGTCAATATCTTCTTGGTCAATAAATAATTACTTTTGAAGATAATATATGGATAGATAAGACAAATCATGGTACTAAGTCATATGGGTGTATTTATACAATTTAATTGTAAAATGCAATTAAATTTTTAAGAAGATGGAATCACATGAAAATGGAGATTTTATTTATATCATTGAAGATTTTGTTCCAAGCCGAAGTAATTGCTACTGCTTACAAAAATGAGAGCAAGCTACCTAACCTACCCCTCTTTGTTTCCATAAAGTTACAACATTCTACAAAAGTGAGAAAACCAGCTCATCCACCTCTCTTTGTTGCCATAAAGTTACAACATTCTACAAAAGTGAGAGAAAACTACCTCATCCACCTCTCTTTGTTGATGTAAATGAGACACACAAGAGCCACAACTAACTCCAATCATTCCAATGAGTCATAGTGAACAACAACAAATCCTATTAAAAATAGTTCAGTCACCAATAATCTATAAAGCATAGGGCTTAACAATCACTAGAGTAACAATCAATATTGGAAACATAGACGTTTAAGACATTACCTTCACAACAATATCATCTCTTCAAATATTGTCAAATGTATGTACACACGAAAAACAATATTTATGTAATCCTATAGAATCAAAATCAAGAGGAAGAACATCTCCAAAAAAGTATCTATTTTTTAAATGGAAATTATGTTGTTTCATCTCAATATACATGTACAAATAAATTTCCATGTATTTCATCTTGATATGTAATGTAAAAATAAATTGAGTCTTCTTAAGCGAAACAAGGAACCCTTTAATATAATAGAATTTTGAAAAGTAATGATATCATAATTTATAATAAATCAAATACATAACAAAAAACATCTAACAAAGTTTACAATTTCTTTAAAAAAATCATGTGTCCATTTAACCATTAGAGCTAATTACCAATATTATTGTCATGGTAGAGAAATCCACCCATATTGCAAGGATGAATAGTAAATTCTAAATTTTCATTTAAAAGTTTAACATATGGATACAAGCACAAACCTATGGCACATTTTCAGCCAACAAATAGTTTAGAGTGAAAGAGTTTCACCCTAAACAATTTCAAGTGAAACCCTTTTGCCCTAAACAACAAAACAAAAAAAATTCCTTCTCAATTTGTATGTAAGTTTTCAACTGAAAGGGTTTCGAGCGAAAGAGCTGTGGTTGAAACCCTTTCACCCAAAAATGTCTATGTGGCATCCTTGTTGGCAGCCACCTCATCTTTTTTTTTTTTTTTTTGAAATTTTCCACTTGAATATGATATTTCTTTAGTTAGAATGATTCTTTTTTAAACACTAAAAATACCCTTTGGTAGAGCTCGGAGTCAAGAATCCAAATATATAATTTTTGATATTTTGATTAGTTTTAATATGTTTTTTTTTAATGCAAGTAGGTTGTTAAAATAAAAAATGAGGTTGATTAGAAATTAAAAAATATATATTAAAACTTTTTTTTGAAAAATATATGATGCACTAGAGGAGAGAATCCTCTCTAAAAGGGTATATTTTTTTTGAAAAAAAAAAAAAATTAGATAATATTTGACATCAAATGAAAACTATCAAAAAATATACATAAAAAAAAATATATATGCATCAAAAAAATTATTTTATTTTTCATACTCTAGATATTGAAGTTATCTATTTGGAAAAAAAAATTATGAAGAAAATAAATTTGTTTTCTATTTTTTCTTACGTCAACTCAACGCCACTTTTTCCTAATTTTTTTAGCAATTCAAAATATGCTCTTAAATTTATAGCAAAAATATCAAAACAATTTTTTTAAGTTTTTGAAAAATTACATAAATAAACTTTATCAAGAGTTTTACATTTCATTAGTTTACATCATTTTGAAATTCAAAACATAAAGACCACTTCTATATAGTCAAAATTGTGTGTTGGTTAATTTCTTTATAAAAGTGACACAAGTTTGTACTTTTTCCCATATATCATTTTCTCCCTATGTCTATTTGGTGGATAATTATGTGTTAAGCCCTGCAATTGAAATTTACCAAAAATATATGTACTTGAAAGTAGAATATATTGTCTCTTATTATATTTATGGACTTAATCGTGTATAATAAATAATGTGTTTCTAAAAATAATTGAATGAAATGAATGGACTTAATTCTTTATGAGTTTTTCTTCTAGTTTTTATATATGTGTTGGATTAAGGCTAGATCATGTGGGTTCATTGTGTTACATATGTGTTGGTAAATTGACCCCAAGATATATAAGACAATTGTATAATGTAATGAATCCCTTTGGGGTAATGTAACTAAATTAACTCGACTAGGGTGTAAACTCTTTGGTCAATACATTTCAAATCATTATTCTCGTACACTCTAATACCACAGTCTTGAACTAAATTTGATACAGAAGCTAACTTCTTAGTATCGTAGATAGGGTTGAGTAAGGACTCTATGAGGGTATAGGTAGAGGATAAGTTTTCTCTTAATGTAGCTTGTCCCACTCATTATGAGATGATTACCAAAATCATAAAACCTATGACCCACATATAGATAAGCTTATCATTGGTCTAGCATAGCAAGAGTTAGGGATCATGCTCTTCCAAAAGAAGTATTTGGTTGTAACATAGGGTTAGCCAAATTTCACCAATAACATATAGGTGAAAAATACTAGAAGCTACACAATTTCATAGAGTTTAGATAGGATTTTTCCAATGGTATGCATGCAATGGGTGTTAAGATCTACCCATCCAAAGAGTTTAATATTGGCATTGATGGATTAAAAGAAATGTGTGTGTCTCTTATGTTGTGTTTGACTAAAGCATGGATTCATAATTTTTATTATTAATTTAGTCCAAGTTATTGATAGTATATGGGTAAGTGCAAGAAGTTGGGTCCACAAAATATTCAAAAAGTGGAAGTGTTATTCTCGACTTTCAAGATTTGTCATAGTTGGACTAAAAATTTAAAGCACTTATACATTGAATCTCAAAAAAGTCTACTAATATCAAATTTAATATTTTGAGTCTAGTTTTCAAATATGTAATTTATTCTAATACTCAAATGAAAAATAATTTTTTTAATGGGCATTGTCTAGAAACCACTTTTTAAAAGTAACTTTTTTAGGACCATACCATGCATGTGTATGGACGCCATAATTTGATCTAAATAAAAGTATTTGTCTAACTCCTTTTGGAAAAAGATGTGTAATAAACTGACTATTGATAAGAATATTTTTTATAATTTTTTTCTAAAAAAAATTATTAATTTTTTATTACCCTTAATTGTTGTGTTTGAAAACCCTTGTGTACAAGCACCATAAATTGACCTAAACTAATCATTTTTTGAATTTTTTTTGTTGTGTAACTAATTGTTTGTAGATTGATGTCATATAAAAAAAAATACAAGAAAATCAACAAATTAATTTTTTTTGAAAAATATGAAAACCTAACATTTCAAATTTATGAACAAGTTTGCTTAGAAATTAATTAAAAATAGAAAAACTAATCCAAACATAAAAAAATTACATATTTGAAAACTAGATATCATGATCTATAATGGGTTTTAATTTAACAAAATAATTCTAAAAAAAAATCCTCATCTGCCATATTGCCAAAGTTAATTATTTCTCTTGACATTGTCACAAGACCTTGTACTTGCAAGTCCAAGGCTAAGGGTTAGGTTACCATTCATTTCTTGAGCCTAAAACCAAATTGGTAATTCAAATATTTTTAGAATTGGTACTTGTTTAAGATGGAATCATGAAGCATAATAGGTATACGTTCTAATCTGAGGCTCAAGTCCCCGTTCCTAAATGGGTACTCTCTTTTTTTAAATGGGTACCCGTTCTTGTCAACATTTTTTATTTACATGAAACTTCCCTCTTTGTGGACCCAAATTCTTGCACTTACCCATGTAGGCACTATTCTTGGGTTTATGGTAAGACCATTAGACATCTTTATTAAGTAACTTATATATTTGCATGATGATATAGATGATTAATTTATGTAATGGAAATCTTAATACTATCCTTACATGTTATACTTACACTTTATTTTATGATCATTCCAAGTAGTATGCACAAAATGTTTGTTCATCATCATAATCAGTACATAGAACCAAGGAAAATGATGGGAGCCCCAACGTAGTATGGGAGGCACCAACATTCCCTTTTGGTTAGGATGCACTACAAGAGTAAGTGTTAGAGAACGACGTAATGGAAGATGCATACAATGATTTCACATCAACTTCCTATTGTTAATCAGTCATTATGTATATGTGAGTAAATCATAGTGTACTTGTGTAAAATGGCCTCGGGTATTGTGCAAGTTGGTAGACATATGCCCTTACTAGTGATGAAAAGTAGTAAGGGATGCTTTCTTTTCATCGTAAGTGGTTGTGGATTGGTGAAAAGGATGGGACCCATGATGTCACATGGGATTCACCAACATTCATTTTTTAGATGGGGTGTGAATTACGAGCTTATGTCTTATTGAACTAGGAGGATTTAATGTTTTCAATAAGGTCACAACTACTTTTTGGTAGCTGGCCACTATGTGTATAAATGTGAGGTTGTTAAGTTATTTACATATATGCTTTAAATGCCTACATCATTAGGTTTACTTATGATGTAGGTACAGGGCAATCACCTTGTGTATAGGTGGTATACTCTTGAGCTAACCACCATTTGTACCTATGTAGTGTATCAAAGCTAATCACTTATGTGTGTGACATAAGTGGGAGCTAGCCACAGGGTGATCCCACAATACTGGTTTACAATTTTTGGCCAAATTGGACATTGAACTAAAAAAATTTAACTAAATCTTCACTTTCAGGCACCTATAGCTACTAAACCTTGAGGAATTTGAAGATGATGGGAACTAGTGATTTGTGACATTTTTTCTGTAGATTCTAAATATATTTAAAAAAAAAAAAATTGAATCAAATTGCATTTATTTTTCCATCTCCTTCAAAAACTAGTTTTTATCAATAAACACCATTTTTAAGGAGTGATACTCACCATAAACAATATAACCTTTTTTTTATGAAGGATAAAATTCTAATTTTTTTGAATTTTGCTTTGTAACTACGATATCTAACAAGTTCATTTGGTTTCATAGTGTTTTATTGAATATTTCTTTCTTAATCAAGTTTTGAAGTCAAACCAATTACAATTCAGACATAGGCAGACCGTAAACAACATAACTTTTTTTGTATGTATCGAAATTCATTTTTTTTTACTGGATCAAGGACATCAATACCTAGCCCGAACATATTTTTCAAAAAAAAATTGATAATCTATTATTTTTCCACATGTGGGTATGTGCAGGATCATGATGGGCCAAAAAGTGGCAATATGATGGGTATGTGTAGGGTATGTGGCTGACAACTTTTTTTTTACCCAAAATTGATGAAAAGAAAAGGGTTTTTAAAGGATATTGTCAGCTTTCCACCAATATAAATTATGATTTACTTTCAATTTAATACATAATTATTATTCATTTTCTATTTGAATTATGACTAAAGTCTTGATTGATACGCTAATTGAAAAACATCTATAGCTTTCAAATAGTATCACATTTTTTGAATCCAAAAAATGTGTCACATTATATGCTTCACATACTATAGGTGAAAAAAAAAATTATTGAATTTCATGAAGTTTTGACAAAGTTAAGGTGGTTAGACATACGAGCTTTTATATTTTTTAAAATTTGTAATAAAAATTCATAATTAATTATTTACTTGGAAACAAAATTACAAAAAATATGCATCACATCAAGACATGGAGTCCTCTACATATATCTAAATTTTATAAAAATATTATCATTTTATTGTGGTGAGGGTGGTTAGACAAACACACTTCTTATTTTTTCCTTGAAATTTAAGTACTACTACATTGAAATTTCAAATTTTCACCAAATAGATTATTTAAAAAAAAATAAGCCTAGTAGTTTAGAAACTACATTCAATTTTATATAAATTCTATTCTTACATATTTTTAAAATAATATAGATAACTTATTCAAATTTTTACATCAAGTTGCCTAATTTTGATTTTTCTAATTTTTTTGCCACTTTAGGGCCTATTTTTTCCATGATGATCCTGCACATACCTATGTGTAAAATAGAGAGCTTGATTTTTGGTGAAAAACCTATGTTTAATTAAACTAAAAAAATACATAATAAAACCAAAATATATTAAAATTATATTCGATAGATAAATCGTTCTGAGGACTACCATCATCCAGTTGGGTTTGTGAAGTTTCCTCCATTTTCATTCTCAACCTGAACTTCAAAAGGCAATTTTTTGCAGAAATTTGGTGCAAAAGGGGAAAAGGGAAAAAAAGGGGGGTTCGCTCGAACCCCTCTTCAAGCGAACCCCCCTTCACCTTTCGAGTGAAAGGGGGTTCACTCGAAGGGGAGTTTGAGTGAACCCCCCTTTTTTCAAAATTTCTCTTTGTTTCCATTCTGGAAAACATGCAAAAAGTGGGTTACATCATTAAAGAGGGTTTGCTTGAAGGGGGGTTCAAGTAAACCCCTTTTGGGTTAGAGTGAACCCCCCCTTCGTGCGAACCCACCAAAACCCAAAATTTTCTTCATGGGGGTGGTTTTTGCAATTTTCCTTCTTCAACGGAATTGTAATCCAATTTTGTGGGATCACCCCACGTTATGTATAAATGATATATGATTGATCCAATCATTGTGTCAACAAGGGGCGTTGGAGTGACATGGTCCCTATATGGGTTTGTGTGTCTTCGTACACTAGTGTTGGCATGGAAGCAACACTTTATTCAAATTTATTTGTTATCGTTTTATTATAATTGGATTAATTTGAAAGTATAATCTCAAGGACTAGTTATGATTTAAAAGTGAAATCAACAATTTCATATAAGAGCATAAAATTAAATCTCTCTATCTCTAATGTAGGAACTAAAAAGCCTGAAATTCCCAGAAGGGATATGTAGGCAAGGTCATCATGAATGAGCTCTTAAGGATTAATTCTAGGTCTAGGGATGACCCGAACTTTGTGAACTTACTACATTCTAATGCAAGTATCTAAGTGGTGGCATAAAGTTATCACCACAACTAAAGTCAAATAGGCTATAAAGTTGGAAAATCTAAATTAGATGGAAGATGCTTGATCAATTGAGTTAATACTTGTGAATTATAAAAACAAATAGTGGTAATTGAAGGGCAATTATTATTGAGCCTAAATCCATTAGCATATTTTTTTCTTATGCATTGCCTTAGTTTAGAGTGTTTCAATCTCCCAAGCCTCCTACCATCTTAGATTAGGCTGAAGAGTGCAATGTAATCGACCAAATTCAAATTTTAAATTTTAAATGATCTCTCATCCCCAAGACAACATTTTTTGAATTCAACCATTACCCTATCCTCTCTCATGTCAAATACATCAAGTTGAGCAACTAGGATAATGTATTTATAGACAATCCTAGGTTATTATCATGACATCTGTAAGGTACACCATTGTAGACCTAAAATTTGGAAAATATATTTACACTTAAGCATATTTAATTGGGTATGTGCAGGATCATGGTGGGCCAAAAAGTGGCAATGAGGAAAAACACACGTCTTTCACCAACCAAAAAATGCAAAAAGAAAGTGTTAACTTTTTTAGCCACAGGTGTCACCATACCAAACACCAAACCTACATTTTACAAATCGGATATCCAATTTGCAAAAAGCATATATAAAGAAAGTCCAACGCTGTTTTGAAGTCATTTGATAGTGAAGAACCCGCGGACGCACAATGCATTCCTTCTTTGTGTAACGGATATCCAATTTGGGCAAAATCCAATTTGGAAAGGTAAGTTTTTTAATTTTTATTTGATTTGATTCAATTTTATTTTAGATTTGAATAATTTCATATGGTTTTGGATTTTTTAAAAATAGGGTTTTTGATTGAATTTTTGTGAAAAATTTGAGTTTAGAATAGATTTTGATAAAAAAATGAATGTTTTTGTGGATTTTTTTTCACAATAGGGTTTTTGATTGAATTTTTATGAAAATTTTGAATTTAGAATGGATTTTGATAAAAAATGATTTTTTTGTGGATTTTTTTCAAAATAGGGTTTTTGATTGAATTTTTATGAAACAATTGAGTTTAGAATGGATTTTGATAAAAAAATGAATGTTTTTAATGGATTTTGATTTAAAAATAGTGTTTCATTTATATTGTCTAATTTTAGATTAATTATTTTTTAACTTTAATTAGGCATTATGGCTGCCGAGAATGAGAATGTACAAATTCCACCACTTGAGAATGAAAATCCACCAGCTGAGAATCAAAATGTAGAAATGCCAAATGCTCCACCACCTCCCCAACCATCAATTGAAGACTTAATTCATGAAAAATTGGAGCAATTGAGGAGAATTTGTGATGTTTATAAAAAAATCCCTTGATTATCCTGTATGTCAACCACATTGACAGGAATAATTACAAATGTAGAAACCCTCTCCACCCAACATAATGCATTTCATTTGTGGTGAGAAACCATGAGGAAATATTATGCATGTGGATTGTCTTATGATGATGTGAAAGATCTCCAAATAACAAAAGCCCAAATAGCCTCTTTATTTCTTAACCCCAGCACTGGTTTGCCAGTTAATCTTAACAAACCAAAAATTTCTATAAAATGGTGCACGCATAGGGGCATAGTAGATAACTTTTGGGATCGTTGGTGTATGGTTTTTGATAAACCACCCAACAATAATCTTGATGTACCTTTTTACTTTATTAAAAAATTATATGCTGAGTTTTTGCTAGGACATCATGTCAATTACTTTGACATTAAACCCTTCCAAGATGTTGGTGCAGGTATTCCCTAGGATAGGCCAGGGGTAGCTAGAGTAGTTAGGCACCCACATGTTCCCCGTCCTCCCCTTCCTTTGCCATCTCCAGTACAACATCCAGATATTATGGAGGATGCAGCCACACAAACAATCCAGGCCATTCACTCTTTGAGTGGTCTTTTGGTTTCCCATGCTTCTTCAGTTGCTCAGCCACAGTTTGGTGATCTTGGCAATGGATCCAGTGTTGTTGCATCATCCTCCTTGGTTCCACATATTTGTGTGCCACATATTTGCAATACGTGCCAGCAAATATGTTTGGGTCCTATTATACAGCCCCTTGAGCAGCCATTAGATACTTTTGATTATGACATTCAGGATGTGGAGATTATAGCACATCACACGCAGGGGAGTGGAGCACACCCTATAGAGTCCTCTCCTACTAGAGAGGTGGACATTGGAGAAGTTACATAGGTAACATTTAAGGTGTTAATTCATAATTTGCATTTTTTTTAAATGAATATTAATGAGAGATAGTATCAAGTACTAATATTTATTTACATGGTCTATTTAACAGTTAATGTTTGAGGAGGAGCTCACATGGGTGACTGATAGCACCCTTAGGGCCATTTCATTTGGCCTCGAGATGCACACAGTATGTATTTTTACACTCACTCATTTACATTTTTTTACTATATACTTGCTTGTCATTAATGAAATTATATATTAACTTATATGTTTATCTTATTCTCTGCTTGTAGGAAACACCTAGTGTGAGCGAGGTGCGACGCTCTCCAAACTATGGACGCACAACGTTAGATAAGGGAAAGGTATTTGAACTCAAATTTGATTGAATTAAGATTTATAAGATATTTTATTAATTATGCATACATTGACATAGATTCATAGTTTCATATGTACTTGTCATTTTTACGTACAGGCGGTTGTGAGCTATACATCATTGTTGATAAGTGCCACAACACCTGAAGGAGTAGGTATTCGAACACCTGAAGGAGGAGGTGTTGAAACACCTCAAAGAGGAGGTGTTGAAACACCTAAAGGAGATACAAAAAAAGATTAGCCTAAAGAGGTATGTGTTTATTTTATTTTTTGCTTGGTAAATATGTTCTTATTACTAACAATTCTATGCTAACTTGGATCAATTTCATGTTTTTGTTCACATATATAGATTGATGTTACAAAAGTTGGTTTGGTTAGTTCTTTGAGAGGGGTATATTCTAGGACTCCTGACCCTTCAAGAGACGTATATTTCAGGTAATCAAGATTTCAATTTTAGAGTTCAATTATAATTCAATGTGTATTGATTTTTATGTTAATTATTTGATTTTAAATTATATAGTATAACTAATCTCAATTGTGGTTTGACTTTTTCTTGTGTAGCTACCTTTAGAACCAATGAGTGCTTCAAAGAGGGTCCATTTTGATGATCCACCAGTAGTTTAGGATGAGATAGACATTTTGGCATGTAAATATTGAATAGATACCGAGATGGCATATGTCACATATTGTAAAACTTTGTTTGAGTTGGCGTTGATGCCATTTTTGTATATGGACATACACTTGATTATTGGATAATTTGATATATATAGAAGTTGACAATCAAAATTTAATTTCCTCCTCATGTGCATGATTAAACTCTTTGAAAATTTAATCAAGTGAGCAATGGTTAAATGTCAATGTACAATAGCATAAAAAGAATGGTTAAATATTATGTAGTTTATATTCATATTGTTGATTAAATTGCATTGCACATCTTTCAAACTCAAAGCATTACTTCACATTGCATAAGTAACAACTAGATGCTGATAGATGAAAAAAATTCAATAACAATATAGTTTTTACAAAGTCAACCTAAGCAGTTATGCAATTACTTCACATTACATAACTAATAACTAGAAGCAGCTATCAATTGCATTAGCTTGTCATGGAATTCTATGAGGCCACATTTCTTTGAGGAAACTTGGCACAAAAATCACAAAAAATGAAAAGAAAGCACTCAAACAAACTTTAAAGGGGTCCCAGGCCTGCTACCCCCTCATTCCACACGCTATGCAGCCATTTTCTTATGCTAGTTTTATGATCAGATTTAATGCACAAAAAATTAATTCTAAATCAAACACAATAACACAACAGATACCCTAGGAAAACCCTCCTCTTGAGGGAGAAAAAACCAGCCAATAATATCACTTATATTATTGAATCATAATAGAAACTCCTTTACAATGAAGGCTGATAATGAGGCCTAATAATATGCACCGCAGACTGATGCCAACACAGCAATACAATGATGTAATTCTCAAATGATAATCCTCAGCCTTTTCACAATAACTCAATCTGCACTTGAAGAGTTTCTCACTAACTTGCACTTGATATGAAATGGAATGTATGAAAAATGTATGTCTCAAAACAATGAAATGTATCTAATATATATACAAGCTGAGAGAGATGCGACTCTTCACAATATAGGTCAGCCTCCAAAAAGAATGTGCCTCCTCAAAGATTGCGCCTCCAAGATAGAAGTCGGCCTTCATAAAATAATAAATATTATTTGACATAAATCGTGCCTCAAGCATGTCGGCCTCTTCATTAACTCGTATCTCTTGATGAATTAACATTAATCACAAATTGATATATATATAAATTAAATAGCTTTGGCTATATTTAATTTATTCTTATGTAGAGGAGATCGTTGGAAGGATATGACTGACACTGCAATAATCATCAATAATCCCTCTCAGCTAGGGAGGATACTTCCAGCTGCACAAGGCAAATCACCTCATCGTGATGCCTAGTACTATGGCTACAACCATAAGTGAAAAGAAGAATATCATCTCATTGTGATATTAGATATTGCCTCAACACGATATCAACCATAATGGCTACAACCATACTATGGTGTGTACAAGTGTTCATCGCAGACCTCAACTGAAACAACATCCAGAGGTGCTCTTCTGGTCAGCAACACAACCATCTTCTTTAGGTTCAGCAGGCTCCCTCTGAATCTTTAAGTACTCTTCTGGTCAGCAACACAACCATCCAGAGGTTCTCTTCCGGCCAGCAAAAAAACCATCTTCTTCAGGTTCAATAGGTTCAGTTCCATGGCTGCAAGTTGTGACTTCACACTTGATCATTTCTTTAGTTGGCATGACTTCCTCATAAGATGCCTCAAGCTTTTCATCGCTAAGCAATCTCTCATCACCTTCCTGAAGTAGAGTTATCAGCATTCTTCAAAAATCATAAGAATTCTTTTAGTACACTCAAGAGTTATCAAATGTCTTCTTGCAGTCTCAAAAGTTATATTGCCTCTTGGAATGAAAATGCTTGTTTGCAAAACAAATGAATAAGAATGAGGTAGTTAAGGTGTTTGAAGTTTTTTAAAGGTAACTTTTAGGGTGCAAGGCTTAAAAATCCATTTTAAATGTACAAAGAATGAAATTACTTGAGCCAAGTTTGTGAAGAAGTTAACTATGTTGCCCACTAGTTTCCCTTAAGGTCAAAGTGCTAAAAGGAAGCAATCTTTTAGAAGGTCTATTTCAAAGGGAGCCATTGATGCTTATAGACTCTCCATCCAAGGCTATTGGATCGTGTTGGGACCATCTACAAAAGCTCTCTCATTTTTTTTTGCTATCTGAGAGGTGTTTTCCTATGAGGTGATGACTTTTGATGGAGGAAAGAGTTGTCGGTCTGCTTGATGTAAAAAGTTGCAAGGTGGTGCATTTCGTGTTCGCAACTAAATGCGACCAATGAACTGTTCCAACGATGCGGATGGAGTGCGTGTCGCTAAGGTGGTCCTCTTGCACCGTATGCGAATCACTTTCAGGGCACATTTGGACCGTGATTTCCCTTAAGAGTCAAAGTGTTAAAGCTGACAATATTTGAAGGGCTATTTCTAGGAGACTGTGATGCTTACAGACTCTCTGTCTAAGGCTATGGGATCGTGTTGGGACCATCTACAAAAAACTCTCTCGATTTTTGCTATCTCGAAGGCGTTTTCCTATGGTGATGACTTTTCAGTGGAGGGAAAAGTTGCGGTCTGAAGTAGTGTAAAGTTGCAAGTGGTGCAACTTTCATTTTACTAACTTCGTGCGACCAAGCAAACTATTCCAACACGTCGGGATGAATTACGTGTATGCTAGAGATGGTCCTCTCTTGCACTTAAATCGCCAAATCACTTTGAGCTACACATTAGGCTGATTTCCCTTAAGAGTCCAAAGTGCTAAAAGGCAACAATCTTTAAAGGTCTATTTCTCGGAGACCATGATGCTTATAGACTCTTCGTCTGAGGCTATGGGATCATGTTGTGACCATCTACAAAAACCTCTCATTTTTTGCTATCTTGGAGGCATTTTCTTATGGTGATGACTTTTCAGTGGAGGGAAAGGTTGTCGGATATAGCGATGTAAAGTTGCAAAATTGCAACTTTCATTAACTCGCCGACCAAGCCGGACTATTCCAACACGTCAGGATGGGTACATTTGCGCTAGGGATGGTCCTCTCTTACCCAAATATGCCGAATCCTGCAGGCTACATTGGACCGGCGATTTCCCTTAAGAGTCCAAAGTGCTAAGGCAATCTTTGAAGGTCTATTTCTCAGAGACCGTGATGCTTACAGACTCTCCGTCCAAGGCTATGGGATCATGTTGTGACCATCTACAAAAACCTCTCTCAATTTTTTCTATCTCAAAGGTGTTTTCCTATGATGATGACTTTTCAGTGGAGGAAAAAGTTGCCAGATGCAAGCAGTGTAAAGTTGCAAAGTGGTGCAACTTTCATTCCACAACTCATACGACCAAACAGACTATTCCAACACGTCTGAATGGGTATGTTTACACTAGGGATGGTCCTCTCTTGCACCCAAATACACCGAATCACTCCGAGCTACATTGGACCGATGATTTCCCTTAAGAGTCCAAAGTGCTAAAAGATAGCAATCTTTGAAGGTCTATTTCTCAGAGACCGTGATGCATATAGATAATGTATTTGACCAATAACTCATTGAGAGCACAAATTCCCAAAACTAGCTCTCCACTATGAACATATCAACTAAGTAGGAACCCATAACATTATGGAAAGATGATCCACTTCTCCCAATGTAACTCCCAATCATTACATGTGAGAGATGGTCAATTTCATTGATGGCAACGATGGTCAACACCTCATGATCATTCAAGTACTCATTCTAACAATACAAGAGATTTACACATCAAATTTCAAGTGAATATAATTTACTATATCTTAACATAAAAAATGCAAAACCTAATAGAAAAATGTATCAATGACGTACAAGGATGTATAAGAAAGTTCAAATTTGAAAATAGAATGTAAACTTAGAAAACTGTAGATTTGAAAACCTTAATAATGTAAAACCCTAAAAAGAAGGTTGGATCAAGTGTAGGATTGGTTGGGCTGGGGGCCTAGCTCGATTAGCTAAGTCTTTCGTGCGGGGAGGTTGTCATGAGTTCCTAGTCTCCCCGTCCCATTAGTCACCAGTGTTGCGCCCGGTGTTGTCGATCCACGTTAAAAATTTTACGAGCGTCTTTGCAATTTATAGGGTTAAAATTGCTATACAAGCCCAATTTGCAACTAAAAAAGTGTAGGATTGGTTGGGCTCAACAAAATATAAAGAAAAAAGAAGTTTATTTATGAAGTTAATCTAGGATAATTAAGTAAATGCAATGAATCAAACACAATCAGCCTAACATAATTAAGGGTTACTCTAGATGTTCAAATTTGTTACTCATTTTTATTGCATTGAATCGAAATGTCTCACTATTAATTGCTCCAATGCTATAAGATAAATGAATGTTTTCATGATTATAATGAATATATTGTATGTGATTAATGCTAGCTTATATCATCAAATTATGCCAAACATGTGTTTAGTCAACTCAAAGTGGGTGAATGACGCCACTTAGCCAAAAGTTTGAATTTTTAATTTTAAAATGAAAGGGAATAAGTTTGTGACCATGAGGTCACCCTTGCAATTGAAGAAGTGTCCTAGAATGGGTTAATAGTTAAATCTAAGTGGCTAACAATCTATTCCAGGTGGCTAATGGATAAATGAGGGCATACCCATTGGTGAATGTGATAAATGGGAAAATAAGGTAAATGTATAGATGTGTGTGAATAAGAATAGGATAGGGCTAATTGTATAGTGATTTAAGTATACAAATTGATAAAAGGCTAGATAGATGAGCTTGAATTTAGATGTTGAGTCACTACGTACATGTATCAAGACATTTCTTCAAAATAGACACAAAATTGTGTGGGAAATGACATGGTATGCACAAATTTTACTATTACAATTACACACATATTGATTTACAAATGCTTTGCATATAGATTAAATTTACTTCAAAAGTAATACCTATTAATACTTCTTCTTTAAGAAAGAATGATTATGTATTCTCTAATAAAAATTTCACCATAACAAGACTTCTTGCAATTACTTCAATTGTAGCATACATAATTTCATATTGCACCTATCAATGTGCCCATTACATCTTCACGTGTGATTGCTAGTATATGTATGTCTCTTCAAAAAGCATAGATGGGTTAAGCTCTCTCCTTACTCTTTGAGTAAGAGATAGTAGGGGAGATGACTCAATAGTATTACAAAACCTGATTCAAACAAGCATACCGATAGGAAAGAATCGGGAAGAAAACCTTCGGTTGTAGCTCGATTAAGTACAAAAATAGACCCCTTTACATTTTAAACATACCCTTTATACAATGCCAGACATTTGACCCATATTTCAAAAAACTTCACTGGGTATAGATTATGCCAGACATTTGACAAGCACCTGTACAAACCATCAAGGTAGCTTAAAATAACCAATCTATATTATTCTAAATGACACAAAATATGATGAGATGGTAATGAAAACTATAAAAGACGCTTAGAATAACCAATCTATATTGTTGTAATCTATTGCATACCTCTTCAAAAGGATCAGAGCTGGCTATTTTGTAGCAGGGCCATGATCAATCGTGCCAGGAATATCGCAAAAGTGGGAAAATGAGAAATCTATATTGTCACAATAGAAAAGATGCTTAGACTAACATATCTTTATCAATCTAAACAACCTGAATAATGATGAATTGGTGATGCAAACTATAAAAGAAGCATACATCTTCGAAAGGATCAAAGTTGGCTATTGTTGCAGTAGGTCCATGATCAATCATGCCAGGAATATCGCAAAAGTGGAAAAATGAGAAATCTATATTGTCACAATAGAAAAGATGCTTAGACTAACATATCTATATTAATCTAAACAACTTGAATTATGATGAGTTGGTGATGCAAACTATAAAAGATGCATACCTCTTTGAATGGATCAAAGTTGGCTATTGTTGCAGCAAGTCCATGATCAATCTTGCCAAAAATATTGCAAAAGTGCATACAAAATATCACTATTAAAGACACCTGTGTTGCAATAGTATATAAAATATTAGTATTAAATAAAGAACACTAATTAACTTAATCATAATGAACATAAGCATTCTACCTTCCATTCTTGAAAATGCTATTCAAGTGTGTCTGAAGGGTCATCTCTTTGCTTAAGATTATCCAATATTTCTTCATGATCAACATTACTAAGTGTCCATAGTTGTTTTGTCTTTGGTATGGCATGATGCTTCAACAACTTAACATTTGCTGCTATAAGAAGGTGCGAATACATGAGAATGGTTTTATGTTTCTCGTAGTCTTCAAATGCAGGTATGCCATTCTTTCTAATCATGTATGTTCGCAACCAAGTTCCTGCAACCACAACTGAACCTGTAGGATACATGAAACCATCATCATCTTCCATCAGTTGTGTTAGCTTATGCTTTAACCGCACACATCAAGCCAACCAATAGTTTGATCTCTCTTCATTCCCCTACGGTGGAACAACTGCAAAAATATGTCCTATCTGTAGTAGATCTGAAAGCAGGTCGTAATCAACTAAACTTTCCATTGTGTCATTAGTCATGGATATTGTTTGAGATAAAAGAGTTAGATATTGTGGTACCTATGTATCCACCCACTCACTTGACTCGCATTGATCCCACTCACAATGAATACAACTCTAACAAAAACAAGCCAACTCTCATGTCCAAATGGTCCATGTGCCTACA
>VDFB02217507.1:0-12082 GCA_007258455.2 Sequoia sempervirens
GGATGAGGATGGGGTGCTCTATAGTAATGGATGCGTGGACTGATTGTAGACGTCGGCCACTCATCAATGTCATAGTCACATGCCCTGCTGGTTCTTATTTTCTTAGAGCCATAGATTGTTCGGGGAGACGTAAGGATGCAGACTTCGAATTTTCCATTTTGAGAGATGCCATAGAGGAGGTTGGGGCTGCAAATGTGGTGCAGGTGATCACCAATTCAGCACGTGTGTGCAAATTGGCTGAGTTGATGGTGGAGAGTACTTACAGGCACATATTTTGGACCCCATGTTATGTTCATGCATTGAAAGACATAGGGAAGTTGGATTGGGTGAAGAAAACAGCGGCAGAAGCTAGAGATATTCAAATGTTCATTTGCAATCACCACACCTCACTTGCTCTCTTCAGAACATTTTCAAAGGAGTTTCTCAAACCTATTGAGACAAGGTATGCCATTTACTTCATTTTGTTTCCTCTACTTTCACTTGTATTCATAATCCATTTTGTTTTAAATTTTTATTTTTAATGAATCAATAATTAATGAATGTAGATATGCTGCTGGCTACCATCCTATTGGAGAGGATGGTTGAGGTGCATGAGCCTCTACAACTGATGATGGTCAATGCTTAGTGGACTAGATGGCCTAATGCAAGTTCTACTCAAGGAAAGAGCATCAAACAAAAGATCCTCGATGATGATTGGTGGGCCAATGAGGTAAGACATATTAGATGGCTGATTTTCATATTAAATTTTTGATTTTAATATTTTAATTTTGTTGTTCAATGTTCCAACTTTTGAAGTTTCTAACATGTCAAATAACTTGTCAACTAATTATTTTGAACTTTTTTTTTTTTTTTTGCAGATATATTTGCTCCTTTGTCTCGCCCACTATACATGTCATTAGATATGCTGATACAAACTCTCCTAGACTTGAAGAGATATATGAGACATTTGACACTATTGGAAGTATTTAGGGTGTTATTTTTGCAGACCCCGCTTGATTTATATGAGTAAACACATTAGGCCCATTGTGAGCAGAGGTGAATACAATGAACACCCTTCTGCCTATATGGCTGCCAAGTTTTGCTCTTAAATCCAAAATGGTATGCACCAAGGGATGGTAGGGTGCCTCCATGTGATGATGCTGAGGTTTTAGATGGGTTCACACGGGCCATTGAAAAGATTTATCCACCCGAGCAAGCTTCACTACTTCGGTCACAATTTCTAGACTTTGCTAATCTTAATGGCCCAAACTTGAGCAAACCACAGGCGAGGTTGGATAGAGCTATATTAGCTCAAGCGAACCCTATTGGATGGTGGACCTATCATGGGAGAGATACACCGCAATTGAAGATACTTGCCACTCGCCTTCTTGCACAAGTTGCTAGTTCCTCTGCTGCAGAGAGGAATTGGTCCACGTATAGCTTTTATCCACCCTCAAGAGGAATAGACTTACCTCTGTAGACAAGCGAGAAGCTAGTGGCCTTTCATAGTGCTCTTCGGCTTTAGGATCGACAGACGCCAGAGTATTGACAGACTCCAGCTCTACGGTGGGATATTGATCTCGGGGACGCGGCTCAGGTAGATGAGGAGGAGACAGATGAGGGCTTGGTTAGTCCCATTGGCCGAGAGGAGAATATACATGTTGACTCAGAGGATGACTTTTGATTTTGATGCGTTTATGAGAGATGATTAGGGGCAACAGTGCTCTTTGTTTATTTTGTATATTCATTATTGACATACGATATTGTATTTTGATTTTCATAGCAAACTAAAACTTTAAAACTATATGGCAGCAATGTAGCCTTTGGGCATTTTGGTATAAGTTTATAAATTATAACTTGGAGGTTGTTTCATGATTCGTGTAATTGTATGTTAATTTTGAATGCGTATTGAGTATTGGCATAATGTTGAACACAAATGTTACATGTTAATGTTCTATAATGTGTATTATGCATGCCTTATTCATGTTATCTATTGAATATTTAAAATTTCCCTATATTTTTAAAATTTTCCCTATATTTTTATATAGCCGTCCCCTGCTGTCCCTAATTTTGGCCTCAAAAATTGGAAACTTGGGGACTCGTCCCGCCGTTCCCTGCCGTCCCCGTCCCGGAAACTTGGGGTAACCTTGTTTTGTAAGAGATTCATAGAGTGAAATTCAGATTGATTTAGACTCAAGGAAGTCAATTTTAGAATAAATAAGTGTTTTTTTGGTGTGTTAATTTCTTAGTAGTCTTTTTGTTGTATATGAAATTTACTAATAGTGGTATCAAAATAGGGTTTTAGCAGTACAAGAGTTTTATGTGCAAGTAATAATTACATTGGATAGGTTTAGATCTGAAGTTCCTCCACTCGAGTTCAAAATCTTGAGAGAAAATATCAGGTTTGTTTGATAGCTATAATGGCAGCATACAATGGTCCAATGCCAGTTCCACAGTTCAAATTTTGATTATTGGAAAGATTGTTAATATAGAAAGGAGTATGCGACATTGTAGCAAGCAGGTATGCTGAACCTCAACATTGGATTGTATTAGTGCAAAAGATAAGACATAAAAGAAAGAAGAGGAGAAAAATGATACTCAAGAATTTTTCTACAAGTGCAATGAATTCAAGTATTTATCCAAGAATTGTGGGTTGTAAGACAGAAAAGGAAGCATGAATAGTGTTAGAAAGTTCATGTCAAAGTACAAATCAGGTAAGGGTTGCAAAGTTTCAAACCTTAAGAATGATTTTGAGAATTAAGTATAAAGAATAATGAAAAATTTGAAGATTATTGTGTTAGAGTGACATATACAGTGAATAAGATGGGAACATATGTAGAGGTAGTGAAAAATATGTGTTTGTGAAGATCTTGAGGTCTCTTACACCCAATTGGATGCATATTGTGTTACTTTAGAAGAGTTCAAAGATTTAAATACTTGAAAAGTTGAAGATCAGATTGGATCTTTAGTTACTCATGAAGAGAAGGTAAAGTGTATGGGTGGTCTAGATCAAGTGTTGATGTCAAAAGAATAAATCAATAATAATTTAGGAGCAAGTACAAGTTTTCCTCAAGGAAATAAGGGTGGTACTCATATCGAGGATCTGGTTCTAATTTTAAAGGAAAAGGACAAAGTAGAGGTTGTGGGTCCTCAAGAGGCGGAGGCAGATTTAATGTAGGAAGGCAACTAGTACAATGTTATTATTGCAAGAAATTTGGTCAGATAGAGAGAGACTGTAGATTGAAGAGTTCACATTAGGGAAGAAAAAACAATATATGTACAAGAGTAACCAAGGAATCCAAATGAAGGTTCAAGATAAGCTAAATATAAAGATATACCACACTTCTTTGTTTCACCCAACGAAGTTGGAAACATAAACAATGAAGTATGGTTTCTAGAATTAGGTTGTTCTAATCATATGAATGCTTTTGCACAAGAATTTTCAAAGATTGATAAAAAATTTAAAACTGAAGTAAGATTTGGTGATAATAAAGTACTTGAAGTTTGTAGGAAAGGAAAAATGGATATTGGCACAAGACAAGAAAAAGTAGAAATTGCTGATGTATACCACTCACCACAACTTAGCCATAATCTAAGTGTGCTTCATAGTTCGTTGAGAAAGGACTTAAATTGGTTTTTGATAATAAAGTTTTTACTGTCTATGATAAGAGATATGGAGGAAAGTTGATTGCTAAAATAGAGATGACAAAGAGCCAAATGTTTCCATTGAAAATTAAAGAAAATGAATCAAATGTTTGTTAATGCTACTATTGATGATGCAATTTTCTTATGGCACCAAAGCTATGGATATATTAATTTTCAAGGGCTGCATATGTTGTATCAAAGAAATATGGTACATGGGTTACCAAGGATTCATGAAAAAGGAAAGTGTGCAAGGGTTGGTAACAAAATGGAGAATTCATGAGCAATTTATTATTGAAGTGACTATGCAATAAACACAATGAGACTAGTTGGTTTAGAAAAGGAAACTGACCAACCATCCAACCAACCACCTTATGTTGATAATAATAATGTGTGACTATTATTAATATATACAATGTTGTAATATTTGTTTATTCTAACAATACCTCCTTATTACATCATTTTCTGTAACAACCAACTCCTTTGGAACACAAAATAACCGTTATGAATCAAATCCAACAGGTTAAAAAGTTATACAATAGAAGTAATTAATTTTATTTATTTTTCTTTCAAGAGTTAAGCAAGTCAATATCAAAATGATACAACATTTCATTTTCAAGTACCTTTAAAGAAAGAGAATAACATCATTCATCATCATATCAAAGTGCAACTAAGGCATTAATATCAACATGATACTATTCTATTAATACAGAGCAAAAAGAGTAAAAGGTCAGAGAACCTCATCTGATTCTTGCACTATCCAAGATTTGGCATGCCACTGTCAAGAGGGAAAGCATCATTCAACTACTTTACCTCCATCCACAGACTCAAGTGGTCCCCCACACACTTCCTAACTGGAAGCGGCCCTACCCTTCATCGAAAGGTTACTTTGAGAACCCTCTTAGTTGCCATTTGATCTTTGGTGTGTAACCCCACCTAACTAACTCTGACGCACTACTAAGGATACCCTCCTACTAAGTACGTCCTCTCTGGTTAAATTAGGCATCTGGGGTATTGTGAACTGACAAGTGCACGTGTGGCTTCAACACTCACTATGGCCATAGTTTGGTACAACTGTACACACTTCAAGAGTGTAGTCATAGTTCACCACCCTGCTCAACTCGGAATAAGCATCTGACCTAGGGCTCTTTGGACTACCTATCCTGCTTGGTTATCATGCTCTAGTTCAAACTAGGGTTATTGGACTAACTCTCCCGTTCGATAATCAAATTCAAAATACAAAACTAGGGCTCTTGGACTATCTATCTCGCTCGATAAAAAAGTTCAAATACAAAAGCTAGGGCCTCTTGATCTATCTGTCCTGCCCAGTTTCCATAACATAATACACATATATAATAAATCTTGCTTAAATATTGTGAACTCTATGGGTAACTTAAGAAGGATCCATCCCTGAATTCCCCATTTTTCTCGGCGTAACCCTCGCTTTTCAATTTCTGCCCCTGATTTATGGTTTAACTTAGACCTACCTGGTCTTGAAGTTTCTATGTAAATTAAGAATGCAACCTTGACAGGGTTTTTCCATTCAAATTATGGTGACTCCATTCTTCAATTGTAAATTAATTCATACTCTGTTATCTTTTAAAAGAAACGTAATACTTTGTTCAAGAGGAGGAATCCTCAACACTGTATACTCGTACATGAAGTAAATGTAATACCATTAGGTCTTGGATATTCTGAAAATTTAGCTCTTTTCTTTATTACAATGACTTTTTTTTTTTGACCAAGTTTGGCTCAGTTATCTAACTCTAGAAGAACAAATAAAAGTGTATTTGTGTTACAAAGGAGTACAGGGTGTATACATGCTAGCTAGGCATTCTTTCGGGAACCTCAAGATAATTAAATAAAGGAATCAACTGTAGTTACATGTATACTATTTGGTGCATTTGTTTTCTTTTAAAGACTGGCTTTTTGAGTGGAACAATTCCTCTATCACCTCAATAAAGTATCAGTCAAACTGGTTATTATCTAGAATCAGGTAGTAATTAATGCGATGGTTATCAAAACAACCAAGATGCTTTCAAGAAAGTAAGTTAAGTATCTCAATGTAATGTCCCCGTTTTAGTTGACATTGTTTGTTGAGGAGTGAGCCTATCATTTTGACCCTTGTAGGCTGACAAATGTGATGAGAGGGTCTTCCTTGGCAGTTATCCAGAGTTTCAGGATGTTACTCCAGCAGTTGATTCAGGTTTGGGCTTCTGCAGACACTCACAAAGCGATTTAGAGGTACTTACTATTTATAGTAAGTCAGGCAGGTAGGAGTTGCTATTTTTAGCAGGGCACTTGATTTAGCTGATCAGCTCAGTATCGACCCGGTTTGATGTTTGGTTGAGCAAACAGGGGTTATCAGAAGCATTTAATAATAATTGAAGGAATAATTAATTTGACTTTATAATATAAAGTCATTTTAATGAAATATTAAAGTTAATATTTAAATGGCAAATTATAAAGTATTTTTAATACTTTATAAGAAAGGGGAAAAATTTAATATTTAATGAGTTTAATACTCATTAAAATAAAGGGGACGCCATTTAATTAAATATTAGCCTAATTATTGAAAAGGGCGAATATTTATTATTAAATGCATTTTAAATGGATTTTATGAGAAAGGGTCGAATTTTTGAGAAAGCTATATATTTCTTCAAAGGGAAAATCGAACTCTTATGTTGATTATTCGAATTTGTTATCTTTTCTCACTGAGAGCATTGGGGTTTGAGAAACCAGGGTTTCTGCAGATCAACAGGTTTTGAAGAACGTTCCCTCTTCAAGATCTGACATACTGAGACTGTGAAATATCAGTTGAAGATTGTCAAACAGGGTGACTTCATACAGAGGTTGCATTTGAGCTTACTGAGGTGGATTCAGACGAGGGTTTAACAGTGATCTTTCATCTAGCAATGAGGCGATTTATTCATTCTTGTTTATGAGATCTGGCACATCCTTCAAGAGCCGTACTTTATTTATTATTGCTGGTTGGGCCATACTTCTGTACTAGCAAGGGCCGTACTTTTTATACTTGAGAACACGCCTCCCTTTTTGGTCTTCTGTCTTCTGCAAGATGGGCGCCTATGGCTCTAGGGTCTTCTGCATCATTCTGAGACTGGAGATTTGGGATCTGGAGTTACCGTACCTCTTCTTCATTATTTTATGGCGGCTGCAATATCTAGGTTTTCATAATAAAAGTTGTTGCCTTTTTGTCTACGTGTTTTTTCACAGTTGTAATCATTCAGCATGATGAATAAACTATCTGGCAATGAGATTTGATCTATATTCCATGGTATTTATGCATCTATTATTTTAAATAAATTTTACAGTCATTTATTGCAAAATCGCAATTTGTCCATTTTATTGCAAAAACACAAAAAAATCAAGAAATACAGAAAACAAACAAAAACCTTATATTTTCAGTCAGTGGTTGGGTTGAGAGACACCTGGTCTCTTACACTCAATGTGCCTCTCAACTGGTTTAGTTGCTAAACAAAACCTTTTCAAGAAACAAAGACGTGAATGCACATGTTTGAGGTACGAAAAAGAAGTATGAGGAAAGGAGTGAGATATAGTAGTTGACTATAGAGGAAAGAAGTATTTACTAAGTTACCAATTCCAAAACTCTTATTATCTTTACTACATATTGCAAAATTCTACCGCATGTGCACAGTAAAGGCTTATCACCCAGAAGCTTCAAACTGAGAAATGCAACTCTTTACTGCAACACATCTTTTGTTGTATATAAACAAGGCATTGAACTAAGATTCGGTTACTTGTGCCAAGAAAATCTCTATGGATGCAACCGGTTCAAGTCTCTGGGGATGAATTCCTCTAGCTGAAGTTAGTTTCCAACTGTATACCCTTAGCTCCTCAGGCATAAATACCTTCAAATGTTCTTGAATACTATGAATGCTTGTGTTCGTTCTTGATATGAAGTTCCTAATTGTCTAATAATGGCGAATGATCTCCTATCGACCCACCAACCAACCTCCTCTAAGCCTTGCATTTTAGATTATATAATCCTCTACGTGATTCCTAAATGAGAACCGTTTCAAGAATTAGTTACCTTTCATCGCCATATCATCCCCCCAACCATAAAGATGACCCAGCGATGTTATTCAGGGAGTATATGCGGTGAAAAAATGACTCCACTACCTCTTCAAATCAGTTACATTATTAACCGAATGCCCAATTTGAAGGATGGTTGAGACGATATTGATATGGCCACTGTGGCAAGATTACTACGTTAAAGAACAAATGAGGAGAATTTTAGAATTTTAAACATTAGTAATCTACGTTGATTTAATTATCGCTACAAATTGTCCTTCCCACTAACCACGAGCCCATCATTTGAGCGTCGACCAAGGAAAAGAGACTCAACATTCAATTGATTTAAATATATTTATAAATGTCAATACTTTTAGCATTTAAAGATAATAATATTACTATGTTAGCTCGACAAAGGAAATAAAAGTCATGTCGGAAAATTATTCTATACAACACAAGGAATCAATATTAAACAAAACCACAGACGACTACGTTACCCCGCCCGCTTGGCTTGATGGATTATACCAAAACATCCAATGGTTATATATATATAAATCCAATGGTTATATATATATATATAAATTATAGCATACTTATGATCACTCACTAAGATAAATATATGTATGTGTGTATAAAAGGAAATGAGATGGTTAAGAAACCCTAAGCCCTAACACCTCTAACTTGGAAACGAAACTTCCTACGCAAGGTTAATTACCACTAAACGGTTAGAATGGACCCTAGACTAAAGTTGACCTAAAACTCACCCAACTGACTCGAACTCAAATGGCAACATTGAGACTTCCCAAACACATCCTTTCTACCGGATGATACTTTCCCGCTTTTGTCCTGCTGAGGCTTGATTTGTCTTGTATCATACTCACAAAGATCAACTAGTTAGTCTGACAATATCCAAACCATCATCTGATCAAATTTACATTAACAATTGCTTTGTAATATAAAAAGAACTTATAACATCTTTCCAGAAATAGGGCATCATGTACCCTTACCACATTCAGAATGTAAAGTAAACATCATGTATACATAACTGATACTTGATCCATAGGAAGTCTGATGGTTATTACTAGTAGAGAACAAGAAGGATTGATGCATGCAAAGCAGATATAGGAGGGATTATCCTTGCTAAAGAGTTTTTCCTCTCATCCAAGACTGGATGCAACAAAGGGACAATTATGAAGTTGGACTCTGAAAGGTTCTATGGTTGAGTATGGGATTTTCTGTTCATAATTCTAAGAAAAGAAGGTTTTTATAGAAGATTTGAGTGGGTGGGTACCTAATAGTCAATCCACTCTCAAATGGTTAACTGGTGGTCATCTATATTTTCTTGATATCAATAGCAACTCAAATAAAATTTCTGAGAATCAGGCTCTTAGAAGCCTCATAATGGCTATAGATCAATACAAATCAGTGATATTTCTGATCGACAAATTCTGAGTAATTTCCTTTAGATATCCTTGCATGGAAACCACCAAAGGGTTGATTGGCCTGCAAAGATATGGGTTGCATTTGCATGGAGCTCTACGTCTCCAATCATCTAGTAATTGAGATGGTTCAGTCTTTGAAGGAATCATTACAAAAGATTATTGTTTAAATGATGAGGCTGACATCTATAGTGCTTATGTTTTAACCCTATAAGCCCACAATTGCTGAGAATGACTAGTTGAAGAGGCAAGCAACATGAAATCTTGTCAATAGTTTCTTGCCAAATGGAATTTGAATTCGAGAATATTTAATTTCAATCTGAAATAATGGACAATTTTTCTGTCATTTTACAAACAAAATAATGTTTTTTTTCTTCAACTCTTTTGAGTATGTGGAGGGTTGTGATCATTTCACTTTGGGAAAAAGAATCTAGGGAAAGTATTGTTATAGAATGACATGGTTGGTATGTTGGGACACCTTCATTACTAGATGGAGAGGCATCATAAGAAGCAACACATATACTTCCTCTTCTGATGGCCAAATAGATGTTGATTCTTCAGCAGCTCAGCCAATAACTTTAGTTTTTGCCATAAAGATTTCTTGTTTCATTTCAATTGTGCTCAACGGCGAGGATGGATTGATGCTTCTTGTTTTGTTCTAGAATTTTAGGAACCAACCTAATTCTCATTTTTTTTTATTATGAATTTGATTGATTTGCTACCAAGCTGTCCAACCTTTTCCAATGTAGTTTAGATAATGGTGTGGAAAAAAATAAATTAGCAGGGCCTATCTATTGGTTTACTCTTTACAATACAAATTTTTATAGTTATGGATGTTGTAAAGATTTTTTATGGCTGGCTATATTTCTTCTTGAAATAAATATTGAACAGCTTTGAACCCTTGCACCATCAATGGAGGTTCATTGAGTTTTGAAACATCTTTGTCATCTTGTTGCAAAACATAATGGGGATGTTTCTATATAGCTCATGGTATACTAGATAGGTATAATCCATAACCCCATTACAAAATTTGGCCTGTTACTGGAAAAATCTTATAACTTATCTATATATGATGAGACTGATTGGAAGCTAGAACTGGTTACTATTCCTCCATACACCATAAGATCTGGGCGAAGTCACTATATTATGATGTTCTCTCTTAGGGGTCTTCCCCATGAACCAATGATACATTCTATTTACTTGTTAAAAAAAGGTTGTGAACGTTTTATGTGAATTTAGGGGAACAAAATAATAATTAGGATTTGGTGGAACATTGTATATATTAAAAATGGATAAACTCATAAATGATTAACATTAAATATGTTGTGAAATTTCTCTTTGGGGTGCAACAATTAAGTTCTGGGAAATTTATTCATCTGCAACATGGAGAAGAGTACAACTCTTTGCATGATTATCATAACTTCTTGCTGTCTGCTATTTACATTTTCTGGAAGCATGATTATCGTGACTTCTTGCTGTCTGCCTTTTACATTTTCTGCAAGATGCATCCAAATATGCAAGAACTTCACTAAATTGAAAGTAATTCATACTCTGATAGCCTAATATTGATTTCCTATATGGTTGATGGACGTTTTGATTTTCACTGCATTATATCTACTTCATAGCATATGCTTCTCTTTTATTGTCTTTCCATCTGTGAATCTAACTGCTTCCCTTTCTGGATTTTTATATCTTGCAGAAACATAAATACATCATTTCCCTTCGAGAAGTTCAACATCATTGTAGAATATGATGACTCACATCTCTCATCCCAAATTTCTTGCATTATTGGAAGGATTGCTCATAAATGCAACATACATTTGATTAGAGTTGAATTTAAAGGGAACATGATCTCGTCTTTGTTTACTGAGACTTTGACAAACCTCACAAATTCAGTTACTGAAGAGGTAATACTCTTTTGCACTAATATGTAGAGAAATACATTCATTAACTTTGCTCTTGCAGCTCTTGTTCTTTCCTTTCTTTGTAGGGGAGGACTTTTAAAATTCTTTTTACTATTTTCTATTGCTTACGATATTCTGTTCTTTGTACTCATCCTTTATAAAAAAAAAACACAATTTCTTTATAAAGGATTGCCATAGAGCAAAAGGCCCATAGATACACAAAGTATGTATACTGACCCAAAAATAGACAATAAGTATGCCATAAAATAAGGACAAAAATGAAAAACTACAATACTATCCAGTTGACATTTAGAAAAAGTGAGATATATATTAATATTAAAACAATGCATTATCTTTAACATTGTTGTACCCAAACCAAATTTTTTGCTTCATTAAGGCATTTTGCATTTTAAAGTCTAAACCTTGCTAAAATGTTGTAAAATACCGTTTTGGGCGATATCAAGCATGGAGTTTTTGTCAATAGTTTGTCAGTCAAAGTCAGTTATATTGGTCAAACCTGAAGCAGAGACTCAAAATGAAGATTTTCACAATGGAGGAGCAGCTCATGACGGCATTTCATATTGCAAACGGTCATTTCAATGATCGAAACAGAGTTTTCAGTGATCAAATCATGGAGATTTTTCAGAGGAAAAGCCTCAAAGTGCAAGTATAGTTCAGGGGCGCCCAGTTTTTTGGAGGTCAAGATCTTGTCTGAAGTGCTCAAGCATCCACTCAATCTCTTCAGAATCAGCCTGGCTATCCGTCGAGTTATCCAGCGAGGCGTTCCGAGAACCACAGCTCTAGTTATTCACGACAGAAGGTAAAATCCCTAAATTTTAGGAGATGGAAATTTTGCTCTTTTCAGGCAAAAGCGCGCCTCTAGCTTGAGGGCGCCCATTTCAAGGCAGGGGTAAAACTCGTCAGTTTCAATACCGAATGCAGTCAATTGGTTGCCAGCTAGTCTGCTTATCCGACGTGATATCAAGCAAAGTCATCCGATTCTCAGAGTTCAGGCGACAGTCGTCCAAATATCAGCTTAAAATGGAGTTTTCATGTTTTGAGCTT
>VDFB02217509.1:0-24024 GCA_007258455.2 Sequoia sempervirens
CTCCATCATAGTTTTAAAAATTGAGGACCCACCATTCCTTTAATTTCATATCACTAGTTTACATAGAGTATGTAGAATGTTAAACACAATGCAAATCACACTAATGTCACATTCCACTGCCATTGCATATCACAAATATGACAATGTCTTCTTGATTCACAATTGTCTTGTGAATCAATTTTTTGATGATTGTTAGATCTCTTCCATTTGATTACAACTGCTGATCTTGAATATCACACATTGCTATTTTTCCTCTATTAGTGGAAACATAAACCATGATGTGAAGAACTCTAGTGATCAACATTATTAAACCTCCCTCATTAGATCTTACCATTGCATATCACTAATTTTCTTTGCACATGAATAATAGAAAATATGATGTGAAGAGATGATGTAATAACCATTTGATCATACAAGCTTGATCATTTTCGTCAATCAAGATAGGGAAAATATTTTAACACCAAACTTAGGAAATAATAAAGTCCATGAATATCTTGCCAAGCTAGTAAACACTAGATGAAATAGTTGGTCACCACAAAGATTCCAAAGGCTTAAGTGATGACTTAAGCTGCCTTCCACATTTGGTAGCTAGCCAACTAACAAATAAAACATCTATTAAACACCATGACTAATATACCATAGGGTTTTATCTACTAAAACCTAATTTTGATCAAAGAGAAAATATTAATTAGTCTTGAGAACATTATTCAACTTTTGACCATGCAAATCAGACCATTGGAAAGCTCCCAAAATACCCACATCAAATCTACCATCAATTTCCTCCACAGACCTTTGAAAATGACCTTTGTGATAACATGACAACTTTTCATGACAACATTACATCTAGTTGGTATGATTTTTCCATAGTCCATGAAGTATTAGAGAAATCTTTTAGATTCAAATGTGTATGTTTTTAGATCGATGTTTTAGATCGTGCACTCAATGATCACTCTTTTTATGCACATGCTTTTGTTACATCATTCTTCACCATTCATTCTTTGAAATATCCCCTGACATTCATGACATTCAAACCTTCAATGATCTCCCCTTTGACATCAATCCAATTTCCTTTTAATATTAATGACAACATAATGCAAATGCCTATGTCCAAATTATACTTAAAGTGACTTCAAAAATTAGTTTAAAAATAAGGGTATGTGCAGGATCGTCATGGAAAAAATAGGCCCTTAAGTGGCGAAAAATTTAGAAAAATCAGAGTTAGACAACTTGAAATAAAAATTTGAACTAGTTATCTATATTATTTCAAAAATATATAAGAATAAAATCTATAGAAAATTGAATGTAGCTTCTAAACTACTAGGTTTTTTTTAAGAAAAAAAAATCTATTTGGTGAAAATTTGAAATTTTAATGCAGTATTACTTAAATTTCAGGAAAAAAATAAGATGTAGGTGTCTATCTGACCACCATAACCACAATAAAATGATAATATTTTTTTATAAGATTTTACATATAAGTAGAGGACTTATGTCCCGATGTGAAGCATATTTTTTTCTAATTTTTTTCCAAGTAAATAATTAATTATGAATTTTTTATTACAACTTTAAAAAAATATAAAAACATGTATATCTGACAATAGTAACATGGTCAAAACTTTATGAAATTCAATTTTACTTATTTTAAGCCTATAGTATGTGAAGCATAGAATGTGACACATATTTCAAATTCAAAAAATGTGATACTGTTTGAAAGCTATAGATATTTTTTAATCATCCTATCAATCAAGACTTTATTCATAATTCAAATAGAAAATAAATAACAATTATTTGTTAAAGTCAAAGTAAAGCATAATTTATATTGGTGGAAAACTAAGAATCTCCTTTAAAAATATTTTTCGTTTCATCAATTTGGGTTAAAAAAAATTGTGAGCCACATACCCTACACATACCCATCATATTGCCACTTTTTGGCCCATTATGATCATGCATATACCCATAATGTAACAAAAAATTATGAAAAAGACCCATACACTATATATTAATGCTAAGAATCTATATTTGAAAAGTTAGAATTATATCCTTTCTAGAAAAAAGTTTTGTTGGATGACATAAAGGTTACTTTTTCAAAGTTGTTTACTATTTAAAACTAGTTATTAGAGGAGATGTTCAAAGATTCACAATTTTTTTTTGAAAAACTAAAATATATTTTTAGAATCTATACATACATTACCACAAATCACTAGTCTACATCATCTTCAAATTCTTAATGTTTTAACTGCTATAGGTCTAAAAGGTTGTAACACCCCACTAAGGGACCTAGTGGACTAACACAACAGACCTTCAAGATCATGCCAATAATTTTCTTTTTTTGAAACTAAAGTGACAAAACTAATGCAACTCATCAAATTAACATGGATAGAAACATTACATTAAGATCATGTCATAACCACATTATGACTTAAAAGTAACATTAATCATAGCCCACTTACACACCTATCCACCGTGGTCCCCTAATGTCTCTACTACAATACATATACACTATCTAAACCTATAAAAATAAATTTGATACTCTAAGGACACATCCAGTCAATTCTTTGAATGTAAATTAAATCTCATACATCAAATTACATATGATAACATAACGTAATTATAATCAAACTTCATCTAATATTATGCCAATACGAACCTAATCCTAATCAATGCTATGAAGAAGGTATATATAGATGTATCACATCCACTTCTAACTTAAACTTATATGCATTATACATACAACATTCCTATGTTAATCTTTCCATTACATAATAAAAAACTATATCTATATATATGCATATATATGTATATATATATATATATGTATGCATATATATATGTATAGAATATGTATATGTATATATATGTATATATATACACATATATATATACCTACATACATGTACATACATACATACATACATACATACATACATACATACATACATACATATATATATATATATATATATATATATGCATATATATGTATATATATATATATATATGTATGCATATATATATGTATGTATATATTACATCAACTTATTTACATTTCCTTTACAAAAATGCTACAATGTACAAAATTAGTTCATCTAAGAGGTACATATATATAAGATACATATTACACAATTTTTCTTAGAAATATCATCTGCATCATGAAATCAACTCTAGAATGAAGTGGAAGGAAAAATTCCATGTTGCACTCAAATTGTACCATCTAAACCCCAATGGATAGTTGAAAAATACCACCCTACAACATGGAACCCTAAATCCCACTCCCTCCATGCTAGGAGACAATACTAGGCCCCACACACAAGTAAACAATAGAAACAACAAGTGGCTGACACTAAACATCCAACGGAGTCTACCTAAAACAAGAATCAACCAAAAATCACAAAGAATTTCACAAAGACTTCTAGATACTTTAAAAGGCCCAACACATAATACAAACAGATAGAAAACCCAAAATTTGATCAGAATACCACAACACATACAATGAAGCATATTACATCATTTTCACAATCTTATAACATGATAGCCAACTTCAATTTAGTAGTTCATAATTAGGACCAATAATACATAAACTTGGTACAATTGGTCCTTACACAAAACAAAAGACCCAACACAAAATTTCACAAATAGAAAGGGATTATCAAAATAAATATAGTAATACATTCAAGCATAAATAATACAACATAATATAGATCAAAGGATAGATATATTTCCTCCTATATAACTTCATAACTAAACTATTTTTTTCCTTTTGATAGTAGTAAATCTGCCATCCATAAAATAGCCATAAAACACTCAAATCAACTCAAAATCCAAATCTATCAAAGACCCATTTTATATTTTTCCCTTCACTACTCAACAACATGGGAAAAATTAACCATAAATTACTCAAAAATTCAAAAAATGCAAAATAAAAGATGACTCCCGTAAAAACCCTCTTTTCAACATACCCAATTACAACCAAATGATAAAATGAGAAAACCCAACAACCAAATTTTTTCCAAAATATCAAACATTAAATATTTAATTAATTTAACTCCTTTCAAATGCCTATAAATTTGAAATCCTAGTCTTCCATTGGTTGGTTACAATTATAGGCAGAAACAAGAGTATTTGCAACCGCGGAGGAGCAACTTGATAGCATCCCCATGTTTCAACCATATCTCAATAACTAAAATCTAGGTTTTTGGAATTTTTGGAAAGAGTTTAAAAGACAATGAAATGAAGAAACCCTTTACATATCTCACCAACCCAGTTCATAATAATAGATTTATGAGTGACACAATCAAACCATTTTACTGCTAGAGAACATAAGGCAATAAACATGTATTGATTTTTATTTCAGAATAAATAAATTCTTTATTCACATAGAATAAAATAATCCAACATTTATTTTCAAAAATTAGAGAGAGAGAAACCAATCAAATTATTTGTACATTAAAAAAAAAAATTTAAACAAAAAATCCTAAAATCCAACTTGGATCCAACGCTTGGCACGGATGGGATTTCGATGTCGAAATCCAAAAATTTCAACTTTTGACTCCCCAATCTAGAATTCTTCCAAAACCACAATTCCTCAGCAAAATCTATTCCCCTCAAATCATAATTAAATTCTAAATCACTCTCCTCCAATTTTGATTCAAAACCACTCCAAATTTCCCAAAAATTTCAAAAGAATTACTTCAAAACCATGTAAAATCTCTTATTCTCAAAACCACCCCAAAAATCCCTTCAAAATCCTCTAAATTTCATGCACAAAAAAATGAAAGTCTCATTTTCCAAATTTTTTTATAAATACAACTAATTAAATTAAAAAAGAAAAGAAAAAAAAGTAACTTTGTTTCTTTTTCCTCAAAAGACTTTTCTTTTCCAAAATAAAACAAGGAAATAAAATCTTCGCATAAAATAAAATACTAAAATATTAAATTAAAGCACCTATCCTCATCCCTCTAATAAAATAATTAAAATAAAATAAATAATCAAATTAACTTGCATAATTAACTCATTTGTCTAGGGTTTCCCACCAAATAAATTCAAAATATCATAAAAGATAAAAAAAAACCTCCTTAAAAATAGCCACTCCACCAAAATAGTAAATCAAAAAACAAATATATGATATGCTTACATATTAATATTTAAATATTTACTAATAAACATATTAATGTTTAATAAATAAAATTAGAATATGTTAATATTTATACTCTTATTTTAATATAATCATAATAATATTAATAACCAATATTCACTCATAGCAAAGAATAACCATAACAATATATATACATATATATAATAACATTAAACAACACCTCAATGCATTAATAACAATTATAACAACTAACATGATCGAACCAATATCTAACTTCACTCAAATAATCCACAACCCAAGGCTAGGCATAAACCACAAAATAAATTCTCACATAAAAAAACATTCACATTAAAACATAAATAATAAGAATGATCACAACAGTGACTAACCTGACTTACCAAAGAACCTAGTACCATTTGAACTAAATCCATACTCAAAGCTAGACATTGGAATCACACAATCACATAACCCAACAAAAACATTCACACACATGCAACACTCTAACTATAAGGTAAAGGAGATCGGGCATTGTCCCTTGACAACCCAAAAAGGTGGTCACATGTTGAATCAATTATTAGGGACAATGGCTAGGGTTAGGGTATAACTTGGGCCTAGATGTTATCTTCTCAACCACTATTGGGATTAGAGGCACTCTTAGACCTACTAATTTAGGTAGAGATGTAGCCTAGTACCTGTTCACTCAAACATACAAATTAGAGCACATGTGCATAATAGCAGAAGCACTAGGAAATGAACTCTAGCAATCATATCCCATTCTTGTATGTCCCCCATACATCTAATGGTATGATGTTTCCCTTTCCACAAACACACTAATGCATCACTTAACTATCCAAGTAAATCTCTGCATAATAATAACATAACAATATACATCATACTCGCAAAAGTACTAACAAAAGCTCATATTCTATCTGCAACTACAACACTTGAACACAAATTAGTACCCCTTCACGATGATAAACATAATCAAAATATTATATCATCATGATAATAATATGTTAAAATGATGTGAAAATTCTAAAGATAACCAAAGCACTTCCATAGCACAAATATGCCCATAGCTTACATCCTAGTAATGGTCATGTCTGAACAGACACACATCATGATAAAACCTATCCTTAAATATATATAATAAGTTCTTTCCTAACCTTCTTACATACTCCATAAATTCATAATTTACATCAACTACTTAACATCATTAGAACATACCTTTAAATATCCCTATTATTTTACCTTCATCTCCAAGTTCCAAATCCAAACTACCTGCACATCCATAGTGAGAAAGGAGGGGCACTACATTCCCCCCCTTAAAACTTGACTTACTCTTGGAAGTCACAAACTATGGTGGAAACATAACACATTAGTACCAAAATTTCTCTACTCTATAATTGATGTACATCCTCTATCTAAATCATTTTGATTAAAATCATTATCTAGATACACATTTGAAAGTAATATTTTCCTAACCACCTTTATTTAGAAATTCATACATCTCTTATAGTATGATACTTTATTTTATACTAAAAAATATAGCAAGTACTCCATTTAACACCATTTTCCATTTCCAATACAAAAAAAACCTCCATAATCTCATACAAGGAAAAAACATCAAATAGTTTCTTGATATTAAAAAATACACACCATATCATGTTTTAGAAATATATTTTAAATTACAATTTATGATTTTCAATAAAATCTATTCCATTGAATACCATAGATTTACAATACAATGACATTTAAAATAGCATGGTTATCCATATTTTACATCAATAAGAAAAAATATAAGAGATATACATCTAACACATACATACACAATCACATCACTGAGAAGTGCACAACAAAAGGCTACAAAAGGGTCCATTCTAGACACCGGAAAACAACATACTAATCCATGATACATAATCCATGAGCTAAGAGTCAATATCCATCTCACATGATCCATTCCTCACACTTAGTGGCTTTATGGTGTTAGGCCACATTCACATGGTGAGACCATCCAAACAAGACCACAATGACCTACCTCTTGTTGTATAAGTTGTTTAGTCTCTAAGAGATATTCATCACACATAGGTGGGTAGTGGGTCCTAACTATACAAAAACCTCACATACTCCCATCCTCAAGGTTCCCTACATCTGCTTCCTCGTATACACTCACCAAGTTCATCTCAAACGTCCTTGGAGAGGAATCATAATACGACACATGGCCGACATAAAAACAATAAGAATAAACTAGTTTAGCCACCAAGTCATAAAGAAGAGAAAATAAAAATTCAATTTCAACAATAAAGAAATAAATGCACATAATTTCAACACTAAATCAAATGTAACCACAAGGGCTATGAGAAAATAAGGTCATAAGGTGTGGCTAAACCATCATAATCAAGTATAAATAAGGGGTCAACCTTCACAATCAACAAAAAAAATCAATAACTATAAATAAAGTCCATAATCTTTGAAATTGCACTGTACAACACTACATGACTAGATACCAGCCACCAAATGAGGAAGGAGGGAACAATGTCAGGCTATAATAGTATCCCTCATGTGGTGTGGAGTGAGCATGCCATCCACATGGTTTAGAGTGTATTCCTCGGCTACACCCTGCATTGCATCGTCAAGCAACATGGACTATCCAAGTGGCCCATGCACTCCTTAGCTACTTGCATGGGATGTGCACCTTGGCCCCCATCTCACATCACATCTCAGTACAATGGCATAGTCATACACTAGTCGGAGAAGGCACACACTAGTTTTATGCTGCATGGTAGTGTGTTTGTGGCTCTGCAGAAGTAGGCACGTGTAGAACACACCCCACATAGCGATACCTCATGGAGAAGACACACGTAGACCTATACTTCCCATAGCTAGAGGTATACATGGATAGGACATACTCATATGCTAACAAACCCAAACACTATCGAAAGAAAACGCAAGTCTCCCTCTATAAGTGTGTGAGGCCCCATTACACTCATCACACAAGTAGGCTATCATAACACATTCTCATAGTGCACCTTCATTACCATCAACAAAAGAAAATCATCACCAACACTATTTCAGAACATCAATGGGGTGTGGCATCGTATCCATTGCAACATGTTGAAACCTGTGCAGATACAATGTATATATATAATGATATATGAGTATATAAATATGGGGCTATTCGAGCTTCACCTCTCATACAGATGAGGTTGACTCACTAATGCCTATTCAGTGCCCCTATAGGTGGCCAAGCAATGCCAACTCAACATCCCTACAAACAACCAGAAATATACTAACAAACCAATGTTGTTGTACTCAAATCTGTAGGGATTAGGCTAGCACATATGGATCAAGTACCCTGATTCATCATAAGGGGAAGTAGTGAGTATTTTTCCTCAGGATCGGCTGAGTTAAGATTGCTCTGTGCCACAATATGTGTATGATGCACACTCCTCCTAAGCAACTTTGTGGCTTCTACTACTCCTTCATGGATTGAGGGACTAGAAAATGAAAAGAAAAGAATCCTTGAAACTATCTTTTGGCTACTCCTATATATATAAATTTCAACCACACATGGGTTGGCCCTCAATTAGGTACAACAAACATACAAGAACACATAATGGTATGTATAATGTCACACCAAAAAATACAACATATCCCCCATGGATGTGTACACAATATCACCATCCCATGGGTACACAAAGCAAGTACGAGGTATTCACAACACTCAACCAATGCACAGTTACTAGTTTCTCACATTTACAAGGGGGTGTAATTACATACACAATTTCATAGGTACCTTTACTTCCATAATACATGTGATTCATATCATTCATATATCCACAACCCTTTATCAAATTTTATTTCACTCTACTCTTTTTCATATATTACATGATGCTAATATGTCAATGTCAAGATCATCGTGATCAGTTAACAAATCCACTTAACGAATTCACATTCAATTTTATTCATTCGGTATAACATTCTATCCACATAACATATGCATATGCAAATAAATTTTCTTCCACACAATAAGAATTTTACATAAGCACCATGAATTTCTAAATGCATTAAAAAATCATTAATAATTTCACATCAATATTAATGCATCCAGAGTTCAACAAATTATACACAAATTCTATATTCGCAAAAGAAAAATAATGATCCTCTACTTAACTCTTACAACTTCTCGTAGGCGTCTCCTAAACACAAAAAAATATTATTTCATCATAAGTTATTCAAATTTTCACAAAACAAAAGAATTCACATATTTGTTTCCAAAACAAAATCCCACATTCTCTCAAACTTTATCCCAGGCCAGTACAAGTAACACTAAATCTTTGCATAGTGATTATGCCTACTCAAACATCCATGTTCCATACCTAAGCTTAATTACTTCACATGTTACCCCCTCATAACAATTCAACATGCAAGACATCCAATGCATAAATATTTTCTATTTCTAGAATAGTAAGAAAAGAGGACATTACATCATAAGTTTTAGCTACACATAGCAAACAAGATGTTCAAATAACAATATAGTCATCATAATTTTTCAAAATAGAAGCCTAGTTCTATGCACTAGAATCTTATTTATTCCACCAAAGTAGCACTATCCAATAAAAAAATATTACATCATGTAATGCAAAAATTAAGCACATAAATTTACTTCAAAATGCATAGATTAAATACCCAACAACTACACCCACTCACATTCATAATCTTACTTTTATACATAAACCAAAAGCAAGGAGTGTAGTCTTAGGAAAACATAAGATCAGTCACTCAAGTAATTTTTGACATAATTTCTTTGATTCACAGTCAAGGTTTAAACATACAAGTTTAAGGCCTAAAATATTTTCTATTATAATGTGGTTTAAGACTAATTCTCTTTATTAACTATATGTGGGTTAATAGAAGGATGAAACAAGATAATGTAATTCAATGCAAGCAACTTTCAAATACAACCTTTCCAAACAAAGCATCTATACAAATGAAAATTAAGTCACACTTTCTACCCAAATCTTAACTACCACCCACATGAAGTTTTTCAATTTCTAAGCATAACTAAACACAAGATTAGGATTCCATTACATCACTCATCATGCATTATAGAAATCACAAAATATTGACAATAATTCATTTATAACCTATCTACACACTTTTCCTTATTCTGTTCTAACAACCCTTTTACATGCAGTATATTCTTAACATTATGAAAATGCACTGAACAACATATCGATGTAGAAACTCCTACAAACCACATAAAAAAAATGAAGAGATGACATATTCAGGCAAGGAATTCCCCTTTAACCACATAACATACATTCCAACTTGCAAAGAACCACATAAGTAGCCTAGTTGCACAAAATAACATCTTATCCTAATGTACATTAGTCAAACAGAGGAAATCCACATGCCAACTTGACAATTAATTAATCTGAACCCTCACTTGCATTTCAAGAATAAATTTTCACTTTTAAAGAATTGGAAGTCATGGAAATGAAAAAAGGTCACACAAGAAAAAAAATCAACAATTACAAGCATCCAAGGAATCAAACCCAACATGGGAACACACAAAGCGTCTAATCCTCTATCTCACATCTCAACTAGGTGTTTAGATTAAAACATGGTATGCAACACAAGGGTCCCTATGACCTTCTAGCCACACATCAAACATCCAAAACACATGCATGGGGAAAGTTACCATAACTAGACATGGGTGAGAAAATTAACCAACTATCCTAGTGTTGCAAACTTGGCTCTAATATGGTCAAGTGTAACGCCCCACTAAGGGACCTAGTGGATTAACACAAAAGACCTTCAACATCATGCCAATAATTTTTTTTTTGAAACTAAAGTGACACAACTAATGAAACTCATCAAATTAACATGGATAGCAACATTAAATTAACATCATATCATAACCACATTATGACCTAAAAGTAACATTAATCACAACCCACTTACACACCTATACACTAGGTCCCTTAGTGGGGTGGTACATTGAGTGTGCCTCTAATCCCAATGGTGGTTGAGGAGATAACATCTAGGCCCAAGTTATACCATAATTATAGCCATTGTACCTAATTAGGGACAATTGATTCAGTGTGTGACCACCTTTTCAAGTTGTCATGGGACAATGCCTAGTCTCCTTTACCTTATGGTTGGAGTGTTGCACACGTGTGAATGTTTCTTTTGGGTTATGTGATTGTGTGATTCCAATGTCTAGCTTTGAGTACAGATTCACTTCAAATGGTGCTAAGTTATTTGGTAGGTTAGGTTAGTCACTATTGTGATCATTCTTATTATTTATGTTTTGATGTGAATCTCTCTTTTATGTGAGAAGTTATTTCATGGTTTATGCCTAGCCTTGGGTTGTCGATTATTTGAGTGAAGTTAGATATTGGGTAGATCATGTTAGTTGTTATAATTTTTATTAATGTGTTGAGGTATGATTTAATGTTATTATATATATGTATATATATATTGCTATGGTTATTCTTGGTGTGAGTGAATATTGGTTATTAATATTATTATGATTTTATGAAAATAAGAGTATAAATATTAACATGTGTTCCAATGTTACTTTTTAAATATTAATATGTAAGCATATGTTATATTTGTGTCTTGATTTACTATTTTGGTAGAGTGGCTATTTTTAAGAAGGTTCTTTTATCTTTTATGATATTTTGAATTTATTTGGTGGGAAACCTCAAACAAATGAGTTAATTATGTGAGTTAATTTGATTATTTATTTTATCTTCATCTCCAAGTTCTAAAGACAAACTACTTGCACATCCATGGTGAGAATGGAGGGAAACTACAAAGGTGAATATTTAGTTAAAAATGTTGATATAAATTTCCATCTTGGTCAAAAATTAGGACTCACTATTGTGGGATTAGCATATCAAAAATATGAAATATTTTTGTAAAAAATTTATAAGATCAGGGCATAAAAAATTATATCAAGAAAACATGGCTTAATATGCTAATGGAATAAGAATAAATATTCAAGATCAACTAATCATGGAGAGGCTGAAAACTATGGAAGAGGAATATTGGTTTCTACTAAAAGTAGAGGAGAAGTTTGTAAGAAAGCAAGGATTAACTAGAATAGAGTTGGACTTAGTAGAGGTAAGGGAAAATGGTAGAAAATATATATCAATGTTAATGAGGTCAAACCTTCAAGTAACCTAAAGGATAACAATGAAACAAGATGAAGACCATACCCTATGAGAGTAAAACGAGGTTATATATGGAAGAGGAAAAGGTAGAGGTTTTTACAGTAAATGTTTCACATGTGGATAGTCAAGTCATATATTTTATGACTTCTCATAAGTTAAGCCATAAGGATCAAGGGGAGTAAAGGCTACAAGTGCATAGAAAAAGGGGATATACGATCTATATAAAATGTTAGTAAACCTAATGGACATAATAAAGGATAAGAACTTATGATGATGATGATGATGATGACACTATTGAAACCAACCAAAAGAGAGGATGAATAAGTCCAAAGATTTTTTTTATGCTTAGAATAGTATTCCAAGTAGGTGGAGATGGTTTTAAGGTAATAATAGATAGGAGGATTATTTATAATTTATTTTAAGATGAAATGGTGGATAAGTTGGGGCTAAAAGAGCTCAATTCACTCCTTATAATCCATCATGGTTATAAAAGTGGCATACAATATTGGTTGATAAAAAATTCCTACTGATTTTTCAAATAGACACTTATGAATATGGGTTGTGGTGTAATATCATACCAATGGATGCATTATTTTCTATCTAGAAAGACTATGGAAGTTTTATAAGAAGGGAATCCATGATGGGAGGAAAAAAATACACTTTGGAAAATAATAGATAAAATCAAACCCTTACACCATTGATAACTAATGAAAAAGAGGTGGAAAGTGGTCTAAGGACAATACTAGTGTCAAGAAAATAGTTTGTGGATTTTAATCAAGAAAAACTATGATTTTTAGTAGATACCAAGGAGCTACGGGTACATATAATTATTGATAGTAGTGAAATTCCTTTATAATTAAAGGGGATGATAGAATAATTTGATGAAATTGTGTCCAAGGATTTTTCTAAAGGACTTGATCCATGAGGAACATTATCCATCATATTTATTTGATTCTAGGATAAATTTTACCCAACAAGCCTTCTTATAGATTGAAACTTGTAGAAAATAAAGAGGTGAACAAATAAGTGTAGGAGCTATTGTAAAGTGTAATAATTATAGAAAGACTTGGCCCATGGATTATACCAATAGTGTGAGAAATAAAAGAATTGGTGAATGGAGGATGTCCATATACTCAAGAGCCATTAACAAGATAACTATCAAGTATAGGTTTCCTTTACCTAGAATTGTTGATCTCATGGAATCCTTTGGGAAGGCCAAATATTTTACTAAAATTGATTAAAAAGGAGGATATCGCCAAATTAGAATAAGACAGAGTGATGAGTGAAAGAAATATTGAGGTGTTATGAGAGATTAGTAATTGCCTTCAAATTAATGAACAAAGTGTTGATAATATTTTTACTAAAATTTTTATTGTTTAAATTTATGATATTATGATGTTTAGAAAAAAACAAGAATATTTATTACATATTAGGTATGTCTTACAAAGGCTCAAGGAGGAAAATTTATAGGGGAAATTTAAGAAATGAAGTCTTTTTGAATGAAAATTTAGCTTATAAATTGGGATATGTTATTTCACTTTGAGGGATTTAAATAGATCCAAAAAAGTATGAGAAATAGTAGAATGGCCAATTCTTAGGAGTTTGCATGAGGTTTGAAATTTTCCATAGTTTAGCTAGATTTTAAAACATATTTTTAAAAAATTAGTGGAATATGTGAACTCATAACTGAAACCATAAGAGGAGATAGATAGGAGCTTAAGAAGATAGCTACTAATAGATAAGGATGTTTAGATCTTGAGACAACCATATAAGTATTTCTTAGCCAAGAGGGTATACCTATTACATATTTTAATAAAATCATTTATGATGTCGAGAACATGTATTTCATTTGTGATCAGGAGTTATATACAATAGTATATGCCTTAAATAAATGGTGACATGATTTTATTCCTAAGGATTGTTTTTTTACATGGATCATTATTCTTTACAATTTACTAATATCCAAACCAAGATTGACAAATGACACATGAACTAGGTATAATTTTTACAAGGGTATAAATTTTCTCTTAAGCATCAAAGTGGAAGTTTGAACAAAGTAGAATATGCCCTAAGTAGGAAATAAATATTATTAATGAAAATAGGAGTTGAAGTATTTGAGTTTGATGCCATGAAAGGGGATATTAAAATGATGAATTATAGTTCAAGAATGCATGGAAAACCTGTATAGGGCATACTACTATGAATTGGACACCATGGATTTATTAATTTATGCAAGATGGTTTATTATTCAAGGGACAAAAAATATGCATAGCTCAAGGATCAATGAGGTAGAATCTAATAAGAGATCATCATTTTGGTGGTTTAAGAAGAAATTTTGGAGTTGATAATAGCATGGAAAAACTTAGTGAAAGACATTATTGGCAATGGATGAGATAAAAATTATAAATATTTTATAATAATGTCAAATTTTCCAAAATGCCAAAGGAGGGAGTCAAAGTAAAGGACTATGTCATCCATTACCCATGCTAGAGAAACCATTTAAGGATGAATTTTTGTTTGGACTACCAAGAACATAAAGAGTTAAGGATTATTTTTGTGGTTGTAGATGGAATTTTAAAAATGGCTCTCTTTATAGCTTGGAAAAAATTACATCACATGTTGAAAATTTATTTTTCATGGAGGTTGTTAGATTGCATGGCTTACTAAAAATTATAGTTTCAAATTTTGACACTAAGTTTGTAGGAAAAAATTGAGGAAACAATGGAAGAAATTAAGTATTGATTTAAATTTTATCTTTAAATATCATCCTCAAATGGATGGATAGATCAAAGACATTGATTAAAGCTTTGGGAACTTATTAAGATTCTTGGTTGATGAAAAACCTAAGAAATGGGATTTGATACTACCATAAGGTAAATTTATATACAATGATTTAGTCAATAAAAGTACAGATAATACTCCATTTTAAATTGTTTGTCGATACAATCCAAGTGTTATTTAAAAACGAAGGAATCTTACAAATACCAAGGGTCATGAGTGAAGTTCTCGAGAAGAAGAGTTTGTAAAACACATGCAATATTTACATCAACATGTAAGGGAAATAATTAGTTGGAGCAACCAATAGTATAAAAAGAAAGTTGACTTGAAGTGGAGAGAAAATAGTTTTGAAGTGTGAGATGTGGTAATTGCACATCTATGAAATAAAATATTTTTTAGACATACCTATAACAATCTCAAGTGTTTGAAGATTGGAATATTTAAGACTATATTTTTTTTTTCAACAAATGCTTATGATTTGGAGCTACCTATAGGTCTTGACATCTATCCAATTTTTTTATGTTTTTGTTTCTATACATATTATTAAAGTGATACATTATAACAACAAAATAAAAAATGAAAAACCACCAAAAAATGGATGAAACAACTACCTGAAACATATTGAATGTATTTTGGACTCTCTGATGATAGTTTAGGAGGGCTAGAGGTGAAAATATAGTGAACATCAAGTGAAATGGAAAGATAAACCAATGGAGGATGCCACTTGGTTAAGCCCAATAGAGCCTTATTTATACTAGTTCATAAAATAATAATAGAGTTACTAACCTATATCACCCATATTGTTACTATAGCAACTAAAATTTTGACTTGTAGCAACATGATATTTTAGTTATTGAATAGGGACTCACAAAATTTTGTACCCTAGTAACTTGATGTAGGGCATCATAATTTTTAAGTACTTAATTTTTTATTTATTGCATTCAGCATAACTATCATATTTATTTACCAGTTTTAAATTTGAGTTTTGGTGTTTGTGGGAAACAAATGTCTACCTACCCTATAAAATGTTAAGCAGATAAAAGTGTGTGGAAATGGTGAAGAACAAGTAGGAATTTTGAATCGATAAATAAGTAGTTATGTATTTATAATGGTTTTCTGAGAATTGCATATGCTTAGAAAGGATTTTGGGAAAGATTAAGATTTTTAGAAGATTTTTGGATAAATAAATAAAAATAACAAGGAGAAGAAGAATAGAGGAAGAAGAAGAGGAAAATGGTTGGGAATAGGAAGAGAAAAACCCATAAAATAGAGATGAGGAAGACAAAGAGGAAACAAGGAGTATGCGGCTAACAAACAAAAAAAATGAAAAGAACAAAGGAATCTAAAATTGGGCCAAGTATTTTAAAAAGAAGTAACTATGTGTAAATAAAGGTATTTTAGAGCTAAATGTAATAAAATATTACCATTTAAAATTGTCTTCTTTCTTGGAATGTGTGTTATCTCCTAAATATTTTTTTCTTGTGAATTGGTTTCTTTAAAAATTGTCTATTTTTATGCATGAGTGTCTAGGTACTTAATGATTTGTATAGTCTAACCCATCTAGCATAGGAATCAAGTTTTTAAAACACAATTTTTTGTTCATGTAGCAACTGATTGTTTACCTAAATATTAGTTTTGCTTGTAACCTACATCTTGGGTCTATTTCCTACAACATAGTTTAATTTTAGGGCTATGTGCAAGATCATGATGGGCCAAAAGTAAGCAATATGATGGGTATGTGGTACATTCATTTTTTTTAACTCAAAAGTGATGATACAAAATGAGTTTTTAAAGGAGATTCTCATCTTTCCGCAATACCTCAAATTATGTTTTACTTTGAATTGTGATAATTACTGTTCATTTTCTAGTGCAAAATTCTGACTAAAAGTCTGATTGATAGGCTAATTGAAAAAAATCTATAGCTTTCAAATGGTATCACATTTTTTGAATCAAAATATGTGTCACATTCTAGATTAAAAATAAAAAATTGAACTTCATGAAGTTTGACCAAATTTAAGGTAATTGAGACATCACGGAGTTTTATATCTTTTTTAAAGTTGTAATAAAAATCATAATTAATTATTTACTTGGAAAAAGTTACAAAAAATATGTATCACATCCCAGGGACATGAGTCCTCTACTTATATCTAAATTCTTATAAAAAATATTATCATTTTATTTTTTGGTTTGGGGTGTGGTTAAGAAAGACACCTACTTCTTATTTTTTCCTTGAAATTTAAGTACTCTGCATTGAAATTTCTTTTTTTTTTAAACAAACCTTGTAGTTTAGAAACCACATTCAATTTTCTATAGGTTCTATTCTTACATATTTTTGAAATAATATAGATAACTTATTCAAATTTTGACATCAAGTTGCCTAACTCTGATTTTTCTAAATTTTTTCCCACTTAAGGGCTTGTTTTTTCCATGATGATCTGCACATACCCTTTAATTGAAGCTACATATTTTTCTTGCAAAAAGAGTTTTAGATATTTGTAGAGTTTTTGTTGGTTGTCTCAAGAAAAATAACCTCCCTTCTTCACCTATTTGTTTTAATTTGGTTAGTGTTTTAGTGTTCAGGTGGGTACCATCACTTTTTAGAAAAGTAAAATAAAGTTTAAGATTATTTTTCATTTAGATTAAAATTATTTCATATAGTGCATGTAATATGTCTTGAAATTATTTTTGTTTCAATTTGTTTTGTGTTTTAGTGTTCCCAATAGGGTGGATAGCATCACTTTTGAAAATGTAAAATAAAGTTTAAGATTATTTCTAATTTAGATTAAAATCATTTCATATAGTGCATGTAATAGTATCTTGAAATAGTGGGTGGCTAGGTGGGCATCTCTCCACAACAAGGATGTGGAGAGACCACATCTATTGACGTCCAACAGGACAAATGAAAGAAAATAAATGGATTTAATTGGAACCCTTTGGGGGGTCGAGACTTGTCTAAAAAAATGAGGTGGCCTCCATCTCATGCTACTTTGAATTGGAGATGGACGAGGATAATTGATAGACTCCATACCTCGCTCATTCCCATAGTGGATGATTGAAGGCTAATAATTAAACAAGGTTATCCAAGTAATGAGCCTCAATATTTGGCAACCCAAAGTAATCATGTTTGTGCCCCTGTAGATTTGGGATTGATATGACATATCACCCAACTGGTAATTGATGATGAGGCACTTTGCACAATTTGGGATAGGTGGCTAGTGAGAATGAAATCTGGCAGGGTACAATGGCTTATCCACAATGTGATAACCAAGAGGAAAATAAACAATAAATAACATAGGTTTGGATGGTTTTCGTCATTCTACGTTTTCTTCTATGGCTCACTTTGAGTGATTACAATGGTGGAACACTTGAAATTCACTGTAGAAATTTGTTTTGAATCTATGGTTAGTATCGGTTAGGACTACTTGATTGAATTGGATTGCAAGGTGAGGTGGATAGGCTTTAAGCACATAACCGGCCAATGCTTGAAGTGGATTTTATTGAGGATAGATCCTCATGTTGTGGTCATGGTCAAGGTGAAACTAGGGAAGGACTTTTTGAAGAAATACAAGACCTTCAAGGTCAATACCCACATCGTCTCCCATTTTTTGGCATTGGTATTAAATATGAGGACTCCTAAGGCTGAGGCAAAGACAATGGTCTACAAGCTCTTCAAAAGTGAGGTTTTGGGTAGTTTGGACGAGGTGTTGAAGTATGCACTCCTTGGTCATGGCACTCCTTAGCCCCATGACTTGCCACTTGTAAAGGTGACAAATGATATTATAAAAATATATCCCCTATTGCTAGAACTCAAAGGAATCTCGTTGGTCAGACATTGCCAAATCACGGCCTATGGAATAAATTTTCTAAAGAAGTTGCTTTCATTGGAGTCGGTAGATGGGTTTGAATGGGTGGTAGAATTTGATTAGTTCGCCAAGATGAATGGCTTCTAACTAGTGCTTGTGGTGTTGGGTCTGTTGGTGTCTGAGAATCACACAATATGTATGTTAATTACTTTAGTAGCTTGTTAACTATAATATAGTTAAAAGTTGGTTTAATTTCTTTTATAGTTGGTGTTGGTATTTTTTTTCAGCTAAGCCTTGGAATTCTCTAAAGGGTAGCTAAAATTTATACAAGAATAGCCTCAAGTTAGTGGCCAACACAATAAATATAGAGTTTTGAGGTCTCTACTCCTATGCTTTAGGCTCTATGGGACCAAGGTGGTGTTCATTTGATAAATCAACTCCTCAAGAACACTTCAACACAAATTCATTCCTACTCAAGGAAAATATGCAAAATCGATCAAATATTTGGCAGGTATTTGAGTAGATAAATGTTTATTTTCTAGGAATGCAGACATACTTCAAAGTTACATTTTAGAATTGGAATTTTTTTAATAAATGTTGTTCTTATTTTAAATCCACAGCTAGGCATACTCATTATTCACTTAGTTGCATGAATATCTTGATAAATAATCTAGTGCCTCATCAATTGGGTAAATGGAGTTGAATGTGAAACAACCAGTTATACATTGACTATTTAATTCTGACGTATATGGACTATCTATGTAATGCCTTGTAATACAAAAACTCAAATTATCCAAAGAATCACTTCTTATCAGATCCTTGTAAATTCTCATAGACCCATGACTTTTCTTAAGGATTCTAATTAACCCTTTGAGTTAAAGAAAGAAAATAAAGTTATACATTCAACTAAATCATTGATGACAAATGAAAAGATCTTTGATAATTTCATTTATGATATGTAAAAATGTACAAAAGGAGAGTATATGTTTCAAAATTTATATTTGTTTCAATATTAGTAGTCTATGTAAAACCATTTAATATTTCCACATATATAACCTATACCCAAGACAATTTTCAAGCAATTTCATCAAGTATTCCACATTTGATTTGCTTCCTATACTCAAATCCTACCTAGACGTATTGGACTCAAAAAAATTTAGAACCCCTACATTTGAGCCATGAAATCCCTTTTATAATGCAAGGGAGCAACAACCATCCAGCTCAAATGTAATTATATTTCATGATGATTTAAAATCCATTTCATTTCATTGGGTTTGATTCTTAGAAAATTACATTTGCAATCATTCCATTGCCATAGGGTGCTGGCAGAATATTGTGTCTCACTTTTGGGACATGCTGATTTTTGCTTGAAATCACTTTTTTTAGAAAAACTACTGATTTAAGCCTTGAGATTTTCCATCTAAAGGTTTTTAATTGAAGAGGGATAGATAAGACCCCCTTAGATCAAACCCCCTTGGATAAAACCCCTTTAGTATTAAATCATACCCACAATGGAGTCTCCTTTGCACTTATCAAATGTTGGCAAAAAACACTTTTTCTTTACATTTTGAGGGAGTAAATAATGTCATTTAGAAATTATATTTTGTAATCTATTGTAACCCTTGAAACAAGCTTTCCAGCAAGTATAGTTTTGATATATTTTCAATTTATCATGTATTTAATTTTTTATTTTTACTAAACATAGGTTTTTCTCCAAACATCAAGCTCTTCATTCTACAAAGGTTGAAAAATAGTAATACATTGTAAAAAAAATTCAAAAAATATGCGTTCCCTCTATATTGATGTTCTTGTTTCACCAAAAAAAATAAAAATGGATTTCAACATATATGTAACAAGTTATACGACACACACGCATGTCCAAATTATAGTTACAGTGACTTCAAAAATTAATTAAAAAAGAAATATGTAACTTAAAATTATGAAAAAATATCCATTCCCCCCATATTGATGTTGTGAATCTATATTTAATAAATTGGAATTTTATCCTTTATAGAAAAAAGTTACGTTATATGACAAAAATGTTACTTTCTGAAAAATGTTGTTTTTTGTTGAAAAATGGTTATTAAAGGAGATGTTGAAATATTCATAATTTAGTTTGGAAAATTAAAATAAATACATTTAGAATCTACATAGAAATTGCAACAAATCACTAGTTTACATCATCTTAAAATTCTTAATGGTTTGGCTGCTATAGGTCTCAAAAGATGAAGATTCAGTTAAAAATATTGATGTAAATGTCCATCTTAGGAAAAAAGTGAGACACAGTTTTGTGATTTCACCCCATGGGAAAGAAAAAAGGAAAAAATAATGTCGGGCCATTTATTGAAGACGACACACAATTCTTCCAAAAGGCATCACTAAAATTGGCATGTTCAGCAATACCGAGAAAACCACCATCACAAACCCACAAACAAACCACCTATAAATCCAATCATCACAATGCCCATAAACCAAACACCATTAGAGGAGGACATAGGTGTTACCTGGCCTTGTCAGCCGCCAAGTAAACACCCTCACTAGGCTTCCTAACAAAGAGTGGAGTTGCAATGATAATCTCATCATCAGAATCACTATATGGCACAAGAGAAGTAGGGCATTGGTCAGGGCTAGGGCCAACTCCTCCCTCTTCACTTGAAGAATCATCATAAATTAAAATAGGAGTAGCAATATTCTTTGAGAAAACCCTAGGGCCCACACCAGACCTCGTTAATTCTTTTGCAAATACAGGCCCCTTCTCATTATCTCCAACCAGTTCTTGTGACACTATTTGACTCCTCAAGGCATAGGTGCTTTTAACAACAACCTTCTCACTTCTCCTACATACACTCCTTTTTCCTTTAGGAACAATTGGCACCTCCATAGAGAGAGGTTTGGGTTTAGGTACATACTCAATCGGCTCTTGCATGCTCAATCTCTTAGACCTTAGGACTTGCTTAACAAGAGCATTCAACTCACTCATTTTTTCAAGAAATGATAGCAACCAGAGCCAATTATGTAGAAGAGTATAAACTATAATTTCTAGAATATTCTCACGTATAAGCTATGGAAACCACCATGAATACCAGGTGCAGAAAGCAAGCAAATTGTAATTGTAATGTAATGAATAAACACACATTTACAGACTAGGAGACACCATGCAGCCACTTTTTGCACAACCTCATTGGAAAATCTAAAATTACTTCTCCAGTACTTGCAGCAAGCAACTTTGTGTCATGGTAAATTAAGAATGATTTAACAAAGTGCAGAAAATCCTCATTAAATAGAAGAATTTGAAGCTACTTGAAATTAATGGCCATCCTAGCTCACTTGCATGAGCAAAAGATCAATTACTACATGTCACATCCCCACTGTTGATTTATCTAGATTTAAAACTCAATCAACAAGGCATATTAAGAATCGCCACTTGCTTTACTGATCATACTTAGAAATAGTGAGGAGGTGCTTTAAAGCTGCCACATACCCATCTACATCCTTACTTAATCATCTTTAAATTGTCTATCGTCAATCTTGACAATCGTGGGAGGATCCTAGCCACATCTCACAACACATTGCCAATTGTGGGTTCACATTCTAGTTTGAAACCCCATCAAGCGATGGCTTTGGAGCTAGCGATGAGATACCAACCGTTGGTTTGATCACATGAAAATCTTAATTGGAGATCCTTGCCTTATATCGCTCATCACAAGTTCCTCTTTTGTCTAGCAGCTCCAACTGGTGATAAACAGAACCTGCACGATGGGAAAAACCACACCCATCGGTGGTTGCAGGTTCTCCCTTGAATAACTTGAGATAAATGGTGATAGACTGAGAGCCAACGATTGGTTAAGAAATTAACTAGGTCGCTCATTATGGGTTGTCCTCTGGCGGGGAGATTGAAATTGGTGATCAACGATAGACCTTGGGGTGGGGAGAGGAATGCAACATCGCTCGTCCTTGGTTACTCCAGTGGTGAAAACATAACATGTGATGGGCGATGAACATGGGTGGTTCAGAAAGCAACGTATCGCTCATCGTGAGATGACCTTAGGAATTTCAAATAGAACACATGACAGGTGATGACCCATTAACGATGAACATAAATGGTGCTTAAAAAAACACATGGGAAAAGGTTATTTTTAAAAAAGAGTCCCTCCTAGGCATAGCGAGTAACTTGAACAAATGGGGCCAATTGAAAAATGATCACAGGGGCCATAAAATGCCATTCAATTAAATGGTGACCTAGTACAACCAGTCAATGAGCAAACACAAACCATCAGATGGGTTAAGGGTACAAATGAGTGGAGTGATAAAACCCTAAACCCTAGTGACAATGGGGAAGAATTAGTCATAGGCTTGAGCATAAAACCAGTGGAACAATGAAATTTTAGGGTTCCACCAGCTAGTTAGTAATATAGTTAAAAGTTGGTTTCTCATGGGCATGACGAATATTGCCTTGGTGTCAATATACAAGTCTTGGGAGTTAGTCCATTTTTTTTTTTGGGTCTGCAAATTTTGGATGGCCTCTCATGGCTTTTTGAGGGGAAGGTGTTGTTGTCAGTCTGAAGGGGATTTTTGTACCACATACCCTTGATTGCAGATGTTTTGTATTTTTTTGGCATCTAAATATAATACAATCTCTCTTATGCATAAAAAAATAAAAATTAATGTCTTGAAATATTTTTGTACAAGAAAATTTAAAGACAAAAAATAAAATTGATGAAAATTCTAATCTAGTGTTTGATAATATTATGATCTTTTTTACCGATTTTATTATTTACAAATTTTAATACTATTTTAAGTTATAGTAGATTGATATTAAAATAAATTCTAATTGTATATCAATATTTTAAATAAATAATTTAAAAAATATTTTTTAGAATTTACATATATAAATATAACTTTTAATTATAATTTATAGAAATATTATTTGACTTAAGGAAAAAAATGATTTTTTTAAAGATATTAAGAAGTAATGATTAGAAATTGAAGATAAATGTGAAATTAAAATTTAAATGGAAAGTCTAATAATTAAAATTAAACATTTGTTAAATAGCCATTAACAGTTCTACACTTCAATCAAATAAAAATTGAAATTAAGAACCTAATAATTAAAAATAAAAATTTGTCCAATAGCAAGTAACAATTTTATGCATCATTGATCTAAAAAATA
>VDFB02217510.1:0-10768 GCA_007258455.2 Sequoia sempervirens
TTTTATTGAACAAATATAGTTATAAATTGAACTACTTATAATAGCTTTTATCTAATATTGTAATTTCACAAAATACATATAAATAGCTAAAATAATTTCAAATTTAAATATAAATTAAAAAATAAAGCAGAGTAAAATATCGTGTTTATATATTTTTATGAGAATATTATATTATAAAATTATATATTTATATTAAAATATACAATATGTTTATATTTATAGTAGAATATATACTTATTATAAATTATATTTATTTTATAAATAAAATATACATATATTTATGCTTCTTTTTATATAGTATTTTTTATTCATATTTAAGTTTTTATATTGATATCAAAGCAGGAAGTACAAAATTCAGCCATGGCAGTGAAGTAGTTCAAAAACCTTATCTCGCACCCTGTACCACCACGCTATTAGACTACTTGTATACCATTGCTTTCGGTTAGTTCAAGGTGTTGCCGAGGAAGCCCACCATGGGTTTGACTCTCTGGTGCTCCCAAGGTACCGGTTGGTGTGTCCCGCCAGGACTGCCCGTCACAGTAAAAATTTTATCGACGGTGGGGGGATATATGGGGGGCCGTGCTGCACTCGATTCCCCTCGTTAAAAGAAAAAAAAACAAAACAAGTGGCATATATTTCAGCCATCCCATCCTACCAAAACACATCAAAATGATGTTACATTCCCACTGCAACTACATATTATACGCCTACCGATAAAGGCACCAAGCATACTAATTTGAAACACCAAAAATTACTCGCACCAAACTAGAGCACGACCATTATTCCAACAACACACCTTCATCTTACAGATACTCACGAAACTGCTCCTTCCAGTCAATCCCCAGCGCCGCTTCCAAATACAACCACACCTTCAGGAAGTTGACACCATGCTGAGCCTGCACTCTATGATCCTCTAGTTCTCTTCCCTTGACATCCAAGAGAAAAGAATAGCACTTAACACGAATCTGAGGGAGAAACACCCTGGGCAGGTCCCTTAGTCGAGGCATACCCACACCCAATTCCGCTATGATTATCACATCCCCAACACCTCCCAGGTGGTCATCTACAACCAGTTTCCTCGGCAATTGCAAGTCTAGCAGCGTCGCGATGAAGCGCAAAGCTATGTTTGTGTTTGTCCTGTGACGTTCTGAGGACACCATGAATTCCTTACCCAATATCAACTCTGCGGCACCCAGCACCAAAGGATCCTAGTCTTTGAAGACCGAACGCAGCCTACACTCTGTTATTTTTCCAAAGAAATCCCACAACTTGCGTGTGGCAATTAGACGAATTAGTGTCTCCATTTCCTCTACACTGCAAATTCTCTAGAAAAAGTGTCTACCAATTGCGAATGCAAAATCTCTCGCCACGCATCTTTTTGATCACCCACTAAGCGTGCCGCATTAATGCACCCAAACCTGATGTTGCTAGCATGAATCCTTGCCACCACCTTGGAGGAATAACAAACATCCTTGTTGATGTTTGAAAGGACTCTGCATTAAGACCTCTGTCTTCCCCACCGCCTCCCATGTCGCACCAAACTAGACACATGTTGGGTGCTACCTTGCCATGCACACCAGCACATTGCTCCACGCCACCCACCTAATTGTCGCGGGTTCTTTTTATATAGTATTTAATATAATATAAATTATTAAATATATTTTATTAAATTATTGTATTATAAAATATATTTAATATTTGTGTATATTTATTATTTAAATATATATGCTTAATGTTTATATACTTATTATTCAATTATGTTTATTTTATAAATATAATATATAATATATTTATATTTATTAGTATATAATATTTAATAGAATTTAAATTAGTAAATATATATATTTTTTAAATATTATATTATAAAATTATATATTTGATATTTATGTTTTTTTTTGTTTTGATATGTAAGGATTAGATATTTTATTAATAATAAAAGCTACTATACAATACGTCTACTATGCAGGAATTCACCACCAAACTAGAAGCCAAAAACTTGACCAATACCCCTATCAACCCGAGAAATGCACATAATTCAGACAAAAATGGCTACAATCAGGCCACATCCGAAAACCCAGAGGCTAAACTACTATCCAATGAGCAAAATTTCAAACAGAAAGACGCTGAGCCTCAAAGAAATCCATTCAAATTTGCAAATGTGTCAAAATCAACCACCAAGTCCAAACCTTCCTCCACCACTAGCCCTAGTTTCCTTTTTAGGAATTCCATTGCCACAGCCGAGACAATCCGGTGATGCATAAGCTCGGCCTCTTTCAAAACTAGAAGAAAAGGGAAGACTTTCACTTCCTCATCTATTTTCCAAAGCAGCTCCAAATCTGAAGGATGCGAAATCCCTTTGCCAACAAATGTTGCTTTAAGAGTCTCCTCTAAACCACCCAACAAATCTCCATGAAACAGGAACACAAGAAATTCTTTGGCATCCACCTTAGACATTTCAACATCCAACAACATAGCCAAAAAACGCAAAGAAATGTATGCATTGTCCTATGCATACTCCTTTCTAACCAAATGACCTTTCCCTAACACCATTTTTACAGTGACCAAGACCAAAGGATCACTATCGAGCAAAATACGCTTAAGCCATTGGTCGGTGATTTCCCTGAAGGCGGCTTGCCTCTCTGTCGCCAGTAGAGAAATGGTGGTGTCTACACCAAATGATTCCAGCCTCTCCACAGACATAGAAATTATAAACTTTGAGCGGTTTGGCTTTGCCATCTTCGAAACCACCATAAGCCAACCTTCGAATGCCAAGAAACTACCAACAAAGACACTGAAAAAACTCTTCAAACCACACACAAACAAGTCGCCGACTCCAACATCCATTAATAATGCCCATGGAAAACAGGCCTAGCTCACATCACACGAGTGAACAATTATGGAGATGCAAGGAAATCTATCCTTGCATGAAAATTTCATCCTCCAACTTTGATCTTAAACCAAGAGCTTACCTTGAAATGATGAATGCCTGCCAGCTAACCACTGTGCATGAATTCTTCGTAATCGATGTACCTTGAAGCCACCACCACTTGTCAAAACCAACACTTCCCATTAGATCGGCGGTCGAACCATTAAATGCTCCACTTAGAAGCTGAGTCAAGCCCCTTTCATAGACCCTCTACCAACATGGAGGGGCACCCACCCAACCACCCACTGAAGTTATGCTAAAATTTTGTTAATAACTTTCCTATCCAAACCGACCACTCCCAAACTAGACAATAAGCCAGCTTCTTTGTGCCCTTCCTAGAAAATATGATTAAACATTACCTAAAGTTTGAAAATTCCTATCCAATCTAACTCAACCTCAAGCTTCTCCCCCAATTTCCAGTTCAGAAAGAAATTTTCCCTTGTAGGCTGGTTAGGAAGCTTAGCCAGAGACTTTTTCTCAACTCTCATCTAGGTCTTGTTCATATGACTTATGCTACTTTCCTTCTTGTCACTATACAGTTTCAAAGCTTCTGCCTCATTGAGCTACCGGGGATTTTGTGGAATAGGTGCATTGAACATAAATCTAATCATCTATGGTGTTAAGTCAATGATAATGTTTCCCTGTGAATCCACACATTGTTTGGTGACAGGGTTGTATGCTCCAGCTACAATGATTATTAACTCAAGACATTGGATTGATAGGGGGAAGAAGGCAACATGTGCTAATCTAGATTAGACAATTCTCTCAGTCCTCCCTGTTACCTCCTTGTTAAATGTCTCTAGAAGTAACTCCTCATAACTAAATGGGCCCAAGTTGCTATCAGTGATGTACTTTCATACTTAGCCAACTTTCATATTCACCGGAGGCGAAACCAAAGTAGAATAAGGAACAGGAAACCATTCTAACACAAAGCGGGATCGGGACCAAAACAAGAGTGGAGGCGGGATTGAGACAGAAACTAAACTTGAAACCAATCGCTAGTTCCTAGTTCAACCTCCACTCCGGTTCAACTTTTGCTAAAGAGTGAGCATGAAGACCAAAGCCAACAATAATCGGAAGCGGGACCATTTTGGGAATGAACACCAAAATGCAAATACCTACGAGTCGAGTTCATTACGAAGTTCGCTTCTGCCAATTTACTACTCAAAACAAAGTAGTTTCCTGATGAGGTGGTCACATGAACTTAAGGACCAGAGTCATATGGGATAATATGGGAATCTCAAATAAAGGGCTTAAATCACCTTTTAACAGAACAAAGACCAATTTTAACTCCAAGGGCGGGGTATTTGCAAAGGTCATCGAACAAAACCTAATTTGCACGACGCATCGGCTCAGATAATTAGGGCATCAAACGCCTGACATGCAAATCACTAAACCGACATGGGAATAGGATCAGAGGGATCTCTAAATAGATTTCTCAACATTCAAAGCATAGAGAAACCCACCAAACAAAATCCTAGTTAGAACTAGGGTAGGACAGAATGAACCTACCATGAAAGTGACAACAAAATGGAAAATAAACAAAACAGAAAGCAGAAAAAGCAAAACAAAAAATAGAAACAGACAAGACAAAACCAAAAAGGTAGAAAAGAACAAGCGAAGATTCACAGAAAATAGAATCTCGTGAATGAGCTAGAACATGACAAGCAAGAACGCGAAAAACAAACGACAAGAAAAACAAGAAAAGAGTGGAAAAAATCCCTACCTGAAAATGCCAACAACAGAGGTTGAAACCAGATAAGAATTCACCCACCACGTGCCTCTGCAATCAAATCGTGCTCCTCTTGCAGTTACCCTAGTTCTGGTTCACTAAAAATGACTAAGATAATAATGATAATCAGCCAATTAACCTTGATTAAGGTTTAAAAAAACCTTTTGCGCATGTGAGGAGGCTGTAATTAATGCCATAAATGCGGTTGGTTGAGGGAGAGGGTCAAACCACAATAGTGGTTTACAAATTTTATGAGGAAGGAAATTTCATTTTTTTTCCTTTCCCCAAACTCAATGGGTTCGGTCGAACTTAATGGTCCAAGCAAACAACATTATTTGTTTGACCAAACCCCCAAACCCTAAACAAAAATAATCTTATTTAAAGGGGTTCGATTGAAGATGGGTTCAACCGAACCCCCTTAAATAAGACATAAAAAAAAAAACATTGTCATTTTCGACTATCATTTTTGTTTTATGCAGTTGCTTTCCCTGTGCGTGTGGTGAACTGAGACCATGATCTGCAAACGGCGAACAAATTGACTTCATCTCAGGCAAGCGCAAACTCCGCTTCTTCTCTCCAAAGTTCATCGACCCAACTTGGATATCGAGCACCAAGTTTGTCAAATTTGAATTTCGTAGAGTTCAAAATGCATTTGTTTGTTAAATTTTGAAACCCTAAATGCAAAATTTTTCAAATATGTTGAGTTGAAACTACATTTGTTTGAAAGTTTCTAAAGCCTTTTCAACATACACTATTTCTATGATACATTTCTACTCTGTCAAAAAATTAACATGCCCTGTCTATGCTTCCACATTTTGCATACATTTCTACTAGGGAACCTCTAATTTATTTGAGGCTTTATATCAAACAGTTCATTAACAAATTTATTCCAAGCATTATATCAAACAGTTCGTGGTAATTTTTGATGGAGTATGATAGAAATAGTGTTTCCATTGTATGCACACCCTATATCAAACAATTCATTAACAAATTTATTTGAGGCATTATATGTGAGTTCATGTGGTAATTTTGATAGAGTATGATAGAAATAGTGTTTCCATTGTATGCACCCTATATCAAACAGTTCATTAACAAATTTATTTGAGGCATTATATCTAAAACACTATTTCTATCATACTTCGTCCAAAACACTATTGGAAATTTATTTGAGACATTATATCAAATAGTTCATTAACAAATTTATTTGAGAAATTATATCAAATAGTTCATGATATAAAGTTTAGGGTGCGTACAATGGAAACTTGGATAAATTCTTCATATTTTGCCTTTGAGTCTTATGACATTACTCCAAAAATGGTTGATAAACTAAATGTATGAATCGAAGGAGAATAAGTAGAGGAAGAAACTAGATTGCTTGAATGAAATGTATAATAAAATAGTTCTATTAGAGTTAGAAAGGAATGATATATATATATTTAAAACTATTCTTCATATATCCATGTTAAAACTATTAAAAATTAAATTACATAAATCAATTTTAAATTTGTACAAAGAAATAAATGACTTTGACTAAGAGCAAATATTTAAAATATAGCTATCCTCTTTGCAAAATCCAATTTGGTTTGAGATATTTATGGACAAAAATATGGATGAGCATGAGGTAAGTAAGAAAGAATAACCTTAATTTATATCTTCCCTCATCAAATAATTTCATGTTTAAAGAGTTTCTTAAGGCATATCAAATTATGAAAAACTATTATATACTTGAACATATAACTATATTAAAGTATATCATGAATAAATTGAAAGGATAAAGATTAAATCACTAAAAACACATACATAAATCATAGAAGTGAATTGATTAATATAAGGAGATTCAAGTGGTTGGATAATTTTTTCCAAGGAGTGGAAGAGGTTAAGAAGGAACCATCAAATAAATATAATATTTTAAATACTTTAAAAGAAAAATACATTTCTCCCTGCTCTAAATTGAAATGGTATTCCTTCTAAGATGACAATAATTGAAAAAGAAGAAAATAATCATTATGAAGATCAAGTACCATTGATAAGTTTTAAGAGATCAAATAAAATATTCAACAACAAAAGAAAAAAGAGAAAATAGTTAATTCTAAAGAAACAACTAGAACCAAGCTACTATGTTATAAATTCTCTTCTTATGTAGTCTTCATTTCCCTATAAATTTTGGCCTCCTTGTACAAATTAGCTATTGATCATCATAGTGAAACAAATTTAACATTTTGAAATGGTTAAACATTATTATTATTTTTATTTGTATAAGTATAATTATTATGGGTTCATTTCTCCTCTCCTACTCTTCCTAATAAGGTTCTGTTTTACAAGCCTCATATAAATGTTAGGGTTCTAACTTCTAAAAATTGAATAGTGTCAACTTAATCTCATTAGACAATGCTCCCCTAGTATTAATGGGGCCAACTTTTTATCTATCAAACTCGGCTATGTTTACATTGAATAAGAATTTGATACCTTTATCTTGATACTTGAACTAAGATATCTTGGCTCTAATTTTAGTCATTTTATCTAAAAATTATTGGTGACATATCCATTAGTGTTTAGTTTTAATCATTTATTATTGCAATTAATTATTACAAGGAGATTCTTGAAGCTTGTATTCCATCCCCACCATTTTTATTCTAAATGCTGACATTCTTTCAGCTTAAAGTCTAAATTTTATCCTTAATGCTATACATATTTTCTAGGAATAACACATATTATATTTATATTTCACTAAATGTGTTCAAGCATAGAAGAAAAAGCTTCAATATATCTTTAAGATAACTTTGATACCATCAAGATAATCCCACCTTTCATTGCATTAATATCAAGGTTAACTAACCCTTCCTCTTTACATGCTTTTCAATTAGAGTATCCTCTAGTAAAATAGAAACATTAATAGTGTGGTTATCAAAGAGTGTCTAGGGATGCACACATCACTATTATTAATAAATTATAAGATTGTAAGAAATGTTTATGGAAGAAATAACTATCTAATAGAGAATATAATGTATTAGTACATATCTAACTATTACATATTTTAAATAAAGCCCCTTTAAAATCTATCTTATTGTCATTTAATGAGTCGACTAGGTTCAAAATTATTTTCATCTTATTCCCCCAAAATTCATCACCTTTACAACAAAACTTGATTTCATCTAATTTATCTTATTTATTCTCAAATCATATTAAAATCACCACCTTAAACTCTAAGAAATATTTGGTAACTTATTTTTTTTTCTTCATTTAGAAAGGGGTGTGAAGGGGATTTAGAACCTTTTAAAGTTTCTTTCAAAATAACTAGGAAGATTTTATTCATTGCCTTTCTTGTTGCTTTTAGGATTAGTGTTATGAATTTTGTGCCTTCATTCTTAAAAATTCTTATATCAACTCATTTAGCATTTCCATGATCTTTTTATATGGGAAAGGTCAACATACAATGAGGTATACACTTTCCATTTTTTTTATTCCTTAATTAGTTCTTTCTAGGGAAACTTTTAGTCTTTTTGAACACCTTACAAAAATATGATAAATGTGTGATTATTTTTCTTTCCACTCTATAAATTTTTGATGTGCTTGGATATATAATTGAGATGATTCACTCATAATGTACAATGATAAAAATTTAGTATATATGAAAGAAATATTTTCAAGACATCAAACTACCATTCTACATAACTCTCACATGGAAATAAGAATATTATTTTATTTTAACTAAAGAAATTGTGTGTACTCTATCTTGAAAATTACTAATTAATTTTGAATTATATACTTATAATTTAAAATAAGAGCATCCTTTGTAACATGGAATAAATAGGTTAATTTTAATGAAATAAAATATGTTTTTATTTTAAGAAAAATTTACAAATATATGGAACTCATACATTGAGAAATTGACTAAGATGTAACTGTCTGCGAAATTAAAAGATCTTGAATAATTTATATACCTTCTTTCAATAATTAACATTAAGATAATACTTGGCTCATATTGTATACCCACCTCCCAATGGTCTTGGAATGGATGCATTTAGATGGAGAAGGATTTCAAAAGGCTCGTGGTACTTGTGGAACCCTCAAAGGCATGATATATAACACATGAACTTTATTTATGAAATTTGGTCTTTAGTTGTTGGCTTCTAGTATGAATGTTATCTATAAGGTGGAATTCTTGGTTGAGACTCTCAATCTTCCATTGTTGGTTTCTAGTGTGATTATACAATATGCTCGCCAAACTATATTAATTTCTAATGTTAATTATTCAAAGAAGGTTTTGTTTCATAAGAAGAGACCTATGTTCACATATTCCAAGGCATGTTATTATCCACAATGCATGACACTTCTTCACATCTCTACCAAGTTCTAAACATATACAGATCTACCATTTCCATGGAGGAGATTGATGATTTATAAAGAAATATCATGTCATTTCTTTCTTGAGAAGTCATGTTTGCATTCATGATTTGCAGCTTCCATCTTCATCCAAAAAGAAATTATGTTATCGTTATGTGCCTGATATTAACAAATCAAAACCTTCATTTGAGCATGATCGCCAACACAAAGGTAAACGAGTGGAAACAAAAGAAAGCTCAGTTAATGGCTTTCGGCATGTTGGTGGAAAATCTACATCTTTTTGAAAGTGGCTTCCTAGCTTATCAGTCTTATCTTTAGTAAGGTTTTGTAATCTCCACTGTGTTATGTATTTGGGCCACGGGTATATCTAGTATGATACCTTCTTTTGGGTATTTTTGGGTGCATAGAGGAATTTGCATATGTCTTTGATGTATTCAACAAATGTTCTTTTGTAACATTGTAATAAGACAATTGGTCATTTGTACTAGGACCTCACTGGTCTTTTTTATATTTTGTAAAATTTGTTACTCGGACTGCGACTGGGGGTATTCTTGTTGGTTCTTTCCATATTATATGCCTTGAACTTGACTATATGAAATGTTATATAGATAAAATTATAAGTGGTTTCCCACTTTGCTTAAAAAGTTCTTGTAAATGTCCATCTTTTTCCTTGGCACAGTTGCTATTTCTTAAAATATTTCTTATGATTTTTCATAATGTTGGTCAATACTTTACTATAAATATTCTATAGTCATGCTCTTAAATTTCATAATAATATGTCATAAGAGGGTTTCATCTTATAAAGCTATGTATTATATGCATTTAGAACATCTTAGACACCTCCCTTGAAGCATTCAACAAATGAAAAATAAATACCAACACAAAGTGAGATGCCTCATTTCCTAATATGAGGACAAAATAATAAATCAAAATATTAGGATGCAAGGTTGACCCACCTTTCCCAATACTTGGCTAAGTTTATCATCTATTGAGGAGTGGATCCCAACAAAAATTGTGCTTAGTGCTTACTACTAATCCAAGGAATACCTATTCATTTTTTCTTTATTGTATGCCTAATGAATCCTCATCTAAAGTTAAATTGTGGGAATGTATTTTTATGCCCTCCCTATGACTAAATGGCTACAAGGAGGTGAATATGATATGGTGGAAAAAACCAAGATACAAGTTGGTTTAGTTCTCATTAACTCTCTAAAAAATAATTGAATTCCTACATCCTAACTAGAAATACCATGAGGGGTTTAGATCCCATTGTAGACAAAAAACATTCTTATACTCATTACTAGTTCACTTGGACCAACTAAAGAGATGGTGAACTAAGGGAAACTTAGTTGTATTGATAGATTAAAACTTAGTTATTTCTCTTCCATTGTCCCCTCTCCACAAAACACCCTTATTTAAGTAGATTCTATTAAACCTATCTAACATATCACCTCCCAATTCTTTAAACTTTTCAAACTTCTTATTCCTCATACCTAATAATCTATCCTTCAAGCTCAACACTTCCCACCTCAATCAAATTGATCACCTTGCTTCCCTAATATCCCTTTGGTTGATATTCCTAGACCTCATCAAAATGGTAAGTGGATACAATTGTGGAATGATGCGATTAAATCTATTGCACTACCTTACTATGATCAAACGAATAAGAATATGGCTAGAAAGAGATCTAGAATGGAGAAAAAATATGGATCCAAATAGAAAAAAACTTGTTTTGGCTTTAGCACTTACTAATAACTTTTCTACAA
>VDFB02217511.1:0-11701 GCA_007258455.2 Sequoia sempervirens
TTCTTGGAGTCGGTTTGACATTCATGGTCAGGTTCTCTTCCTTGTCACCTCTGAGCATGGGGGGTGAGTTATTTATAATTCACATGGTTGGGTGGAACGTGCTCCTCACCCGTTGGGTTCCCCATCAGCAGTCTATCTTCTCAGCATTTCTGCAGTTGGTGTTGCACCAGTGTTCCTTTGTAATTTAGATTTTATTGTATTTATATTATCCCACATGTTTGGGAAATTTGATGTAATTATTAATCAAGAGCTTGTAATGTAATATCAAAATGATGATGTAATAGTTAGGATCAATTGTAACTTGTTAAAAGAGATTCATTATGATTGTATATGTGATGTATTAATATTCTCGCTCTTGGTTATTGGATGTATTCTTATTCATGGTTTATAATATTAATAGTTATGTTGTTATCTTTTACTTTCATTGTTAGTTGTTTGTGAAGTAACCTCGCGTGCCCCACAGAGTGTAACGTTAAGTTGTTAATGTGCAATGTAAATGTAATTAATATGTAAATTTAATTAATGTACAAATGCATGTTTACTTTGTATTATTTTTTTTTTAAAATTGTTTGCAATGTTTGTTCTATGGGAGTTTACATGGTGGCGTTACATCTTACCCTACTTCATAACTCTATTTTGGCCCTTTGGAAGTGACTATCTAGGCTATCAGCCTATTTTCTGGTGGTTCACATTATCTTTTTGGTCCTCTGATCATACAGACGTCAGCACACCTAAGAGATGCCAGCATGCCACGTTGTCATCCTAGAACTACACTTCCGTCCTCTGGTAGAGAGATACCTGAGATAAAGTGTTGAATCTGAAAACTAGCTTGCCTAGCCCCATTCTAGATTTTGGGTCTACAGGGTGATTGAAAGACCTTATAGTCCTCATCATTCTCATCCCTTTAGAGTGAGGTATGTTAGGGCAGCCTTCCACTCTTGGCTCTCCAGGACTTTGGGCCTTGAACATGGTTGGTCCCCCTCTCTTAATTTTTTGGTGAACCCAATGTGACCCATTTTGGTTCCATTTTGTGATACTAAAAGACCCTTTTCTCGTATTCTAGGAGCATTGTAGGTGTGAGCATTGTGGGGATCCTCACCTTGCAACCCAACCTGTGACCCATAGTAGGTAAAGCTAGAAGGTTCCAAAAGTGTTGTGTAACAAAACCTTAGTTGGGTCACTATCCTATCTTGTCACCTTTAGGGGGCTCTATGAAAGTGTCATCTAGTGTGTGTAATGGCCTCTATCTTGCATCAACCTATCCCCTCTCTACAACCTGTGAGTAGTGATAATGGTATAACCTTCACTTCATGGGATCTACTGATGGGTTTCAACAGGGAACCATCTCCCTCTACATTACTACATGAATCAATGGAAACATCGTAGCGAGTGTTCTCATTGATCTGAAATCTCAAGTAAACATTATAACTAAGGAGATCATGCTAATAAATTTTTTGCATAAATATGGGTATGATGCACCCATAAGCACCATTCGCACACATTGCGAACTCTTTATACCTCCTTTGGGTAGCATTACTTGCTCAGTTTTGGTTGGACCTAAATCCATGAAAATTCTACTTAAAATAATCCCTAGATCTGAACTCTTTAGAGTGAAGTTGGGTATCCCCTGGTTAGTGGCTATGAATGTCATACCCTCGGTCATGCATGAATTTCTAAAATTTATCCACAAGGGTTTTGTGCATGTGATTCATGACATCGATTATAAACCACTGGTTGCTCATGGTAGATGCACCTTAGACTACTCTTGGCCTACACCCATTGGTCCTCTTCTACTTAGAAAGGACCTTTTGTACCGAACTTATTAGAATTACAAGAGACAACACTTAACACTAAGAGTGAGATAGCCTTCGTCACCTTATGTTGTTTCACATAGGGCTTGCTTAAAAGCTGACACTGATGCTACCAAGGAATATAGAAGGGAAGAAAAGAAGTGGTCCTGAGATTTTCCTTCCTCTTCTATTGTTCAACCTAACACTTCCTCTCACCTTGTTGTGGTGCCATCTAGTTTTGTTCCATGTCTGCGAGGGAATCCTATGGTGCCCGCTTGGTGAAAGCCCAAGCATCCCGTATTTGAGCTTCATGTTCTACCCACAGATCCTAGACTCATTCGATATATTAGGAAGAATGGCTCCCATGGAGATTCCTCTATGTTTGGCCTCCTCAACCTCCTAATGCTCCTACTTGCAATGCAGTAAACTAGAAGAGGCCCACTACCAAGGAATTCAAGTTGACTCACCCTATTGTTTCTCGACCTGCTCCTCTTGCTCCTATTTAGGAGTTTGTTCCTCTGTCAGAAATAGCTATAGTGGACACTCCCATAGCTGAGCAGGATACTTCTATTCCTTCGCAACCTCTAGCCTCTAATCTGAAGAGCCGTAGAAACCGGCTTGTGCATGAGCACAAGCGTTAACAAAAGGCTCTCACTGCTAAGCAGGATCCCTTATAGAAAAAGGAAGAGGAGATGACCACCCCTATATCAGGGCCTCCTACCGCATCCTCCTCTCTCCTTCCCTCTGCCTCCATCCAGTCTAGTTTAGTCTTGCTTCTAGCTTTCATTGCGAGTATGAATTCCCTTGACCCCAAAAAGGTGTAGGTGTTCATCACTCCCTCGGTGGAGCCTCCTTTATTGATATCCCTTCTAGATGTGTTGCCTTTCCTAAAACCCATATATAAGATGAAAACCTCAGTGGTTTCTACTACACTCTTCTCCTCCTCTTCCTCTACACCTCTCACCTTGTTTGTGGGGATTTCACATCCCCCAGCGAAGAAGAAGTTGGAGGGTAAGTCTCCTAGCAATGGGGAACATAAGAAGATCCCACCTTCTCCACAAGGTGGTCTAGTGTTGACTTGTTTTGTCCTAGTGACAAAACTAGTCTTGGCTTCCCCTGAGTTTGTCACCACTCCTAAATCATTCAGAAATCCTAGCACTAAATCTTGGGCACAACCTTCTCCATCCATCGAGGTTAAACATGGCACTCCTATAAAGTGCATGTTTAACTTTGGGGATGAAGTTCTAGCCTTGTCGGCGATCTTCTCAAAATTGTTGACCTTGGCTCCACAAGAGCTCGATGGAGAGGACCTTGTGGGGCCCTCTTCCTTGGACCTTGTAGTAGGAGGGTCAAAAGATCCTCCCCTTAACATCCCACCACTACAGGTTCATCCTCCTCCCTATGATGAGTTAGAGTGGGAAGCAGATGACCTCTATGTCGATTAGTGTTAGGGGAGTCATTTTCTTTATCTTTAGAGTAGGTGTGTGTGTGTGTGTTGTGATGTGTTCCCCTATGATCGTGCTATGTGTTCCTAGAGGACCCTTGTCACCCTCGTTGGTGCTTGGATACATGCACGGTTTTTGTGTCGTAAACCTTCTATTTGTATCATCATCTTCCATGTTTGTGATTGATTTTCAATCAATTGGGGATGATGCAAAGCGTAAGGAGAATTTAGGCTTCCCTTCCATGTTGACCCAATTTTTTATTTTTACTTTGTCTTCTCATGCATTCTTCACATGGTCTAATATAGTAGGGAGTTGATGACAACTCATTTTATATACTATTATTATAAATACATACATACATATATATATATATATTTATGAGCTATTTTGACCCCAAAATAGTAGGCTACCATTGTGCCCTTTGTTCGTAATATTTCTATTCATTTTTATTTTATCTTTCTCTCTTCATTTCTTGAGTTGTCCCTTTCATGTGTGACAATACCACTCCCACAACATTTTTATTTTTAGAAAATGTATTCATGGCTATGAATCTTTTCTCAAGAATCTTCAAAAAATATTTTAAGAATCACATTCTCGACTTGAAACCCTGATGAAACATGTTTCCTTCATCAGGGGTTCATAAAGAAAGAACTTGAGAACCTCCCTCAGAGGTGGGAGCAGTTTTGACCTTCCCCTTGTGTGGGGGCATTTACTTCCTTTTGAATTCCTATATGAAGTGAGCATCTTTCAAAAGGATTCCTTGATGATGAATCAATTCGAGAAAGAAACATTTCTTCTATACTTTCGAACAAAACGTCCCTTGAGTGGACCCATTTCTTCATCCCAAGTTCCTAAGGGACTCCTTTGAAAGTTTTCCAACTTGTTGACGATTTGTGTGATTGTTTGCTTGTGTGCATATGTGGCCACTTTATGACATGTTCTATCTACAGCTAAACATGTTGCTTTGTAGGTGCACTTGTGAAGCAACTTTCTAACTCTATGGAGTCCCCTTCCTTGGGTTTCCCCCATGTGAGAGATCTTGGGGGATACCTCATTGCAATTTTGTGGGCTTGTAGGGCACTTCCTTTGAGCTTCCTCTACGCGAGAGGTCTTGGGGGTCACTCCCCTATAGGTCTATGGGTTTGTAGGGTGCTTTCTTTGGGTTTCCTTCATGTGAAAGATCTTGGAGGATATCTTCCTTGCAAGCCCGCGAGTCTATAAGAAACTTTCTTGGCTTCTTCCATGTGAGAGATCTTGGGGGATGCCTCCTTGCAAGCGTGTGGATCTATAAGGTGTTTTATGGGTTTCTTTCCTATGAGAGATTTTGGACGATACCTTTCTTGTAGGTTCATGGGCCTGTGAGGCACTTACTTCTTGGGGCTTCCTTCATGTGAGTGATCTTGGGGGTTACCTCCTTGCACATCTACAGGCCTATAAGACACTTTCATTCTTCACCTTCATAGTTTTTTTGGGCTATAAGTACTTTACTTGTCCTGCACTCTCGAGCTCACTAGATCATGGTTTGCTTCCACGATGTTTCAGGTATACATTTCTAACCCTATCCATTCTTCGATCTACTTTACTGAAGCACTCATCAATATTTGTGCTTGCTAAAGTGGGGGAAAAATATATAGGATCAAATTTTCACCCCTTACGCAAATTCCCCTTTTACACTTCCTCACCTTAGAAAACAAAATCCGAAGGAAAAATTCCATATAAGCATATCACCTTCATTCCACTTGGGGTCTATTTTGAGTGTCGATAGAAGAATAACTATCGAGAATTCCCATGCAATTTGCAAATTTCTGCACAACACGCTTACATCCCTGATGGATTCTTGCATTTAAAGCTAGCAGAGGCATTACACTTCCCATTGGGATCAATTTGTAATGCCCCTCTTCAACCAACCAACCCAAATATTGTTGTTTTTATCATTCCACCTTCAAAAACACTCTTCATTCCTTCATTTCATCTCTCCAAGCATTCAATTCAGCTTTCTACACAATCTCTCTAGCATTCTCTTAGCATTCATCACTCCCATAGCAGCAACAACAAAACTCCATCAACTCTGTAGAGCAAGTGTGGAACAACAACATTACAAAAGGGGCTTGAGTCCTCTCATTTTCTCCTCCATTAGGTGGTGAGCTCTTGTTGGAGGTGGTAAGCATTTTCACTCCTCTTCTCTATGATTTGGTTGAGTAGGAAATTACTGTTTTGTAGTGTTTATTGTGTTCTTTATTTCCTTTCCTTTGTTCTCATATATTTCTCCATTATTTCTATCTTGGATGTCCATGGAGGTGGAAACACCAAAATGGGGGTCTAACTAAAGTAGGCCCCTATACAACCCCCAACAATTTTCCCTCTATTTTGTGTGCAGGTGGACATGCATTTGGAGCTAGCTGGTGAAAGAGTACCTTTGTGAGATCATTCTTGTCACCTTAACCCTCATATATTACTCTATCATATTCGTTTATGTCTTGCCTACTTCATAGCTCTGTTTTGGCCCTTTGGAAGTGACTAGCTTTGTGGTCGGCCTATTTTCTGGTGATTCACATTGTATTTTTTGGTCCTCTAGTCGTACAGGCGTTAGCGCACCTAAGAGATTCCAACACATTGTGTTGTCATCCCAGAACCACACTTTCATCCTTGGGAAGAGAGCTACCTGAGGTATAGTGTTGAATCCAAAAACTAGCTTGCCTAGCCCCATTCTGAATTTTGTGTCTGCAGGGTGATTAAAGGACCTTATAGTCTACATCATTCTAATCCCTTATTTGAAACATCCCTTTAGAGTGAGGTAAGTTAGGTTAGTCTTCCACTCTTAGCTCTTTGTGACTTGGGCCTTGAACATGGTTGGTCCCCCTCTCTTACACTCTCTATCACTGTCTATGTCTCTCTCTGTCTCTCTATCTCTCTTTGTCTCACTTTATCTCTCTTTGTATTTGTCTCTCTCTATATCTACCTATGTCTCTCTATCTCTTTCTTTGTCTCTCTTTGTCTCTTTCTTTTTTCTCTATCTCATCCTTGTCTCTATCTTTTCTTTGTTCTTATTTATCTCTATCTCCTGCCTCTATCTCTATCTGAAATTTGACCACGATCTTGATCTCTGATCTCGATCGATCGCCCTCGATCTTTTGACGCGGAAGTGAAATCTTTCGACGGGAATTTGACGGATCGGATCGATATCCTGATCTGACGGATCTGATCTTTTTCGAAATTCGATCGATTTCGGCCCTTTATCTTTGAGCTTCTTCACTTTATCTTTGTCTTCATTCCCCTCACTTCTATCTCGACTTTCTCTCCTTCCTCTCCCATCTCTCTCTCTCTCTTCACTACGCAGGGAGGTGAAACCATGGAGGCTCAATGACATCTAGTGCACTGTTTTATTATTTTCTTTTGTGCTTCATAATCCCCTTTGGTTTATATTATTGATCTAACTGCTAACCTTTATTCCTAAAATTTCACCCATTGGATACATTGTGAACCCGGCGTGAACATGACTTTTGTTATTATTTTGCACGCTTCGTGTGTTCTTCCGCCATTTTTGTAGGTATTGTGTACGAGGGTTATCTATTTTAATCGTTACATCCGATAAGGCTATAAACACACCGACCTCAACACCGTGAACGCCTGAGCAAGCCAATCGGTCCGAGAGCCATGTTTGAACTCCCCGAGTCGTATCGCAACACAGTATTTACACATTTTTCCGGTAACATTCTTTTCATTTCAGACATCTGTGTTTTGTTTGGTTGTTCTCTTTGTTTCCTTAGCATTCTAGTTTTATTTTTTGCATTTTACCTGTGTGTATGAAAATATGCTTGTTATAATGAATTCAAAACACAATCAATAAAACCTTATATCAAAGAAACTGAAAGAAAAATAAACAAACTCTTTATAGAAGATTCTTCGAAGTCATTTTATTGCTCTCTATTTCCAGCATTTCGTTGATTCAAGTTGCTCTCAGATTTTGCATGTCAAGCTCAACGAAATGGACTACTAGAAAAAGAGATTTAAACTTAAAATGCATTCTATGGTAAAATGCCAAATTATTGCTAAGATATGGTTATTTGCTAGAATACTAAGGATGCAAGTACGTAAGTGCAATTGTGTGTGTGTAACCAATGCTTGAATTCGCACATGTATTTATAGAGTTTTTCAAAGATTTTGATTGGCTGATTTGACCAACAGCTGTGATAATTCCTGATAGATCGAATGGTCAAATAAGAATGAGACTGGAGAGAAAAATAGAAGAAAACGAAAAAAGCAGGATTTTTCCATTTTTATGGAAGAGATAAGATGAGATGATTAAAAATCATCTTTTTTAGAAGATAATGGAAAGATATTGAGAAGATAAATAATGAATTATCCAATTCATTTATTTATTTATGGGTGCATGTAGATTTTTCTTAATTAAATAAATATTTAATTAAGATTTTGAGGAAATAAGAAGATTTCATATTTAAATGAAATATCTAATTGTAATTTGAAGAAAGCAGAAGATCTTTAATTAAATAAAATGTTTAATTAAATTTGAGGAAATGACATGTATCATGAAATTAATTAAATAAAATATTTAATTAATTAGAAGAAAGTTTGAAATAGAAGAAAAAGAAATATTTAAATTTAATTAAAAAGATTTAATTAAATTCAAAAGATGATAATTAATTTAAATAAATAAAATGTATTTATTTAATTATCAAAGTAGACATGAAATAATTAAATAAAATAAATTTATTCAATTATGGCGGGAGAATAAAATGAATGAACAATATAATTAAATTTATTAAATTTAATTACATGTAGAAGACTTTTTAGAAAAATTAATTAAATAATAAATATTTAATTAAATGTCAGGATTATTTAGACATGACCAATTTTATGCACATACACTACCCAGTATAGATTTGTGTTACTAATCATAGTTTGTAGTGTGTGGCGGTTATGTTTCGTGGGTCCAAGATTGGTGGATGAAACTACTAACTTGTGGCTTTGTAGCTCTGTTAGTTGAAGACTTATTTCTCAAACAACATGTTTGCGATTTCTAGCATAGAAAAGACTTATTTGGGTGCATTAAAATGAACATGTGTTTGATTATGTCTGACTGTGCTTGAAGGTGGTAGGTGATTATGCTCTCTCCTTGTGAAAACTAGGTGATCAGAAAACCAGACCCACCTTATTTTCTTTTTGTCACCCTCACAACTTAGTAATCGAAGTATCCTCTCCCCTTGCACTTTTAGGCGATCCTAGGTGTAAGAGAAACAATTACTAACTCTAGAACTTGGGCTTGTTCTAGTGGGAAAAATTACTCACCCCAGGATGACTCAGACCGGTAGCACCCTGAACCTGAAGGACTTCCAGCCAGTATATAAAAGTGGATTCTTGGGGAAGGCCCAAGAATCACGCGTATGGTTTCGATGAGATGGATCCGAAAGGGGACTCTCACTGCATGGATCATGCCCTATGAACAGAATGCCTGTATTAAACACCTCTTGTTTTAGAGTCCAACCATTTTTTGGCTGATGCTTGGTATAGTGCAGGGTACAGTATCATGCCCGAAGACACTCACTACTAATCTCCTTGAGTAGAGATTGTAGTTCTTGGGAATTCATTACCCAAGAATTCAAATTTGGTGTGCTCGAAAGATGTTAATGAGCCATGGAGGGGAGTTAATGCCACCAAAATTCTAAGCTATCTGCTCTCGAGAAGGAAAGGTCTTTATCACCAATCTGGGGTATATCGGTGGGCTATACCAAGTATACAAACCCTTGGCCTATTGGCCTTTTAGGATTGTACTTTTCTTATGTGTGCTTGCTTACACCCAAAACATTGTGCTTGTCAAGTGCTCACTAGATTTCTGAAGGAGTATTCATTTATGGACAAAACATTCACCATTAGATAGATCAAATTTGCTCACAAGACGTCAAGAAAATAAACTGTGTCACATCTATTGAACCACATTCGAGTTTCTCAGATGCAATCGCTCTGTTGAACTGCATTAGACATTTTAAACACTGCATTTGTGTGTGTCGTGATGCATTTGAACCTTATAGAGCCACATCTACAATACTCAGTTGCATTTGTCAGTCCCAGAGCCGCATTTGCTAAAACCAAACTGCATTCGCAAAACCACGATGCATTCGAGGTCTCAAATGATGCATTTTCTTGACAAAAAAAAATCTTCATACAAAGTCCAAACTAAGTCTAAACTTTGTCAATCTCTGGTCAAACACTGTTTCCAAAGGAATTCTATCAGAAACCAACTTCAAAATTGCTCAATTCTAGTTTGACCATAGGCTTCATCTTTCAAATGTTAGTTGCATACATTAGGCATTAGCTTGTCCCTAGGTTTTCATTCTTGCATACTTTGGATTAGGAAAATCTCAGCACAATTTGCAGCATCATTTCTTTCGAAGCTAGGTTATATTGGACTTAATCATCACTCCCTTTTTCAGTCATTGCCCCTTTTGTGAGATTTTTCCAACTCAAAAGTCTAGTTAGGAAAACTCACTAGTCATTTCGACCTTGTCATTTTGTCATTTTTAGCAAGTCCTTTAGTAACCAAAATTGAAAAAAAAGATTGAGATTAGAAGTGCTTAGGTATCCTTTTCTCAACTTGCATTCTAGGTTATACCTTACATACTTTATTCCAAAAAATCCAAAAAAAAAAAAAATCATTCTAGTCGTCGTTTTGAACTTAGACCTTGCATAGTGCCATCCTTGCATTTAGTTGTCATTTTCATTTTGAGCAATCTCATTTTATGGTAGAAACTAGACTCCAAAAACAGAAACGACAAATGGAAAAATTTTGACAAAACCCCACTTCCACTGTCAATAATCCCTCGTATGACCCAAATTGGACTTTTGACGATCCATTTGCCAACACAAACAATCAACCTCTCACGACAACACCATCCTCATCAAACAGTCCCTTTGAACCATTCTTACATAAGGATGTATATGGAAAAATACTTGAGGAAAACCTAGAGGTAGTAGCACAAGACCCAGAGGCCTCTCAATTTGTGGAACAAATGGTCCTATATGATAGAGACAGATATTTGGCCATACTCTTAAGTCCAAGAGTAAAATTACCTCAAGGATTTGACATTAACACATTGAGACCAACATCTCCAGACCCTAATGTCAACAACACGCATAACATGTCAAATAGTGGTCAACCTCCAAATACTACAAGCAATACTTTCTTTGACACTACAATGATAGTGCATGCTACCTCCAACATCCCAAACACCTCCAACACAATAAACGCTACATCCATTGGAGGAACACAATCCGCCACATTGCCCACAATATCCACAACACTATCACAATCAGTTGGAACCACCTTTGGCTCTACCGCAATGTGGGAAAGTTATTCCAATCCTCTTTTTACCAATATGGTAAATGCCACGGGAGCATCATCAAGTCATACCAATCCCCCTTTGATAGCTACATCAAGTACCATGAGTACACCTTCGACATATCCTCTCATTGGTATCTCACAAAATCCTTTGGGTGGGGGTAAACGGCACATATTTATTCAAGGAAAATAGCAAAATGTGAACATGACAACACTGTCTAATACCGTCAAATCCCAAGGACCAAATATGACCATTCCTCTTGTCCAAACCCAACAATTTGGACAAGGTAGTCAAAACACATAACCCATGGCATCATTAGCACATCAAAATATTCATGGTCACCATATTCCCCAAATATCGACACAAATGGCTGGGGGACACATCCCAACCTACTCATCCCACATTCATTCTCACCAACATACCCCCAATCCAAACTTTCAATACCAACAACACACAAATTTGAACACGTCATACATATCACAACAACCCATCCCTCAACAACATGCCAACATTCATTCACAACCAATGGGCACCTATGGTGTACCAATCAGTCCAATGTATGGGACCACAAACAACCCTGTAATAGATGCCTTACAAGAAAAAATGATGGGTCTAGAGAAAACTATCCAAGATATGCAAATATCAGGCAAGAAATCAGAAGTGTCATATGATCTAAACATCTACCCATTCGACATGAGCTTATACATGCCACCATTTCCTTTGGGATATGTGTCACCCAATTTCACAAAATACAGAGGAAAGACAAACCCCATCAAACATGTTCACGAATTTGCAACCAATTGTATGGACATCGCCTATCAAAAAACATACTTGATGAGACTTTTCTCTAAAATTCTTGCGGGTCCTACCCTTGAATGGTTTTCCACTCAAAAGGATATCCAAACATGGGATGATCTTAAAAAAAAATTCATAAATAATTACGCATGCAACATTGACATGGACACCTCTATTACTAGCTTTTGCAATCTCACGCAAGAGGATGCTGGTGAGACATTCATCCCATTCTTTCAAAAATGGAGAAGCCTCGCTAGTCGATGTCACATTGACATTCCTGAAAGGGAAAAGGTCGACATGTTTGTCCAAACACTTC